>JADRCH010000241.1:3638625-3730629 GCA_019843965.1 Rhynchomys soricoides
GAAGAAGAAGAAGAAGAAGAAGAAGAAGAAGAAGAAGAAGAAGAAGAAGAAGAAGAAGAAGAAGAAGAAAATGGAGAGGTAGGGGAAGAAAACAAAGAGAGAGAAAGAAACAGAGCCCTTAAATCTTCTTGGACCACACCCCCATTCACCGGACAACCTTCCGCTATGCCCCTGTGTTTACTATCTGTTGCTGAGTCTTTAACCACATGGGCTTTGAGGGGATTCTTGAGGCTAATGTGAAAGCAACATTTATATTTGATTTTTCCCTTCATCCAAACTATTTGCTCAGAAGTCTATTTTAATGTGTCTTCTAATGTAGTATTTTCTTCTCTTTCTTGGAGCAGAAGGACAGAACAGTGTTTTCATGAGCATATATAAATTGAATGAATAAGTATGAATTTGTAACAGATCAGTAATAACCATCTTGGAGAAAAAAAACACCACACACAGGAAGAAAATGGGTGGTGGTATAAAATATAAAACGGATGAAGTGGGCCATGAAATTATAATTCAATGCATTATAGAGGGAATAAATAATTCTTCCTTCCTATTAATCATGCTTTGTTTTGGGATTTTTCATTGTGAATAATCGATGTACTTTCTAGGAAGCCTTTCGAAAGGAGTTGTTTATTCCTGGTTCTGTAACCACAGCTTTCAAAAGTCAAGATAGATTTTCAGTAGTGTGTTTCTCTTGGCAGTGTCAAAATGACATTAGTCTTGAGACCTCTTGAACAGAAATCCAAAGCAAATTTCCCCACAGCATTACTGGTACTGGGAGGGTGAAGTAACGCAGGCCATGAAATAGTCATCTAGAATGCCCTTGGTTACAGCTCCGATTCGTTATATGATTTATGATTTGCACTGTAAGATTCCTGTGTCTTCTCACATTTACATGGGAAGGAAACTTTGTTTCCAACTTTGGGTGCAAGTTATTTTTTTCCCCTTTTATTTCTCTAAGTAGGACAAAGTGTCTATAACTGGAAACCTATAAATGAGATGCCCAAACTGAAACCCGTAGGATTTCCACACCACTCATTCTCCCAGTTTTCAAAGATGAAGGATTTTTTTCTTCATATTTTGAGAAAGGAAGTATGCAAATAAAATACTATAAAAAACAGTGTATACTTCTGACTAGTTGACCACTGCCATGGAGAGCTCAGGTAGAGCCATGCAGGAACCCACAAGGGAGTTTGCATCCTGTTTCTTTTTGTTTCTTGTCTTTTCAATGAAAACGGCACAATCAAAGTAACAGAAATGAAAAGGCTTTAAAGTTTTTTGTTGTAGTTCGTGGCTTACACCAAAATAAAAACGGAAATGCAGAGACTGTCGTGGTCCCTCTGTGTCCTACAGGCACAGCCACCCCTATTGCCAACACCCTCTGCGATTACAGTACATATGCTACAGGTGATAAGCCTACACCAACATACCATTAGCATCCAGTCTAAAATTTATTTTAGGAGTTCATGGTGTACTTTGCACAGATTAGAAAAAAAAGCAAAATAATGTGTACATGAAACAATCAGCATTTTAAATTAACATACTAATGCTGTTTTTATCATTAAATTCAATCGATCGTGACTTTTCCCTAAGTCTACTGTCACAGCAAGCACTAAGTCTCAAGAGGTCTGGTCCACAAACAGACACAGAATACATTATTACATTTGTTATCCTTGA
The DNA here is from genome assembly GCA_019843965.1 of Rhynchomys soricoides. Lineage (NCBI taxonomy): Eukaryota > Metazoa > Chordata > Mammalia > Rodentia > Muridae > Rhynchomys > Rhynchomys soricoides. The sequence goes on from JADRCH010000241.1 coordinate 3,640,300, forward strand.
GAGCATTACTCCAGGGCTGCCAAGATGGTTCAGTGGGGGAAAGCAAGGAGCTTGCCAAGACTGATGACTTGAGTTGTATCTAGACTCACATGATAGAAGGAAAGAACAGATGGGACTACTGCAAATTGTCCTCTTGCAGCTATGAGACTGCAGGCCATGGAACACAGACGACCCACCACAGCCAATGAACAACTGCAAGAAAGCACAATGCTCTATTCAGTTCTGGTTTTCTAGGTTTTACAGTGTAGGTAAGACTATGACTAGGAAGTATTCGGCATAGAGCTGTGCTCTGTTGCTGTGACCTGCCTCTGGGGCATCAAATTGGTGTATATAGAAATCGCACTTGTTGGAGACTCTAGGAAGAGAAGATCCAGATTTCAGTGCAAGGCCACGTTTACAGTACCAGGCAAGAGAAGTTTATGTAAAGAAACCAAGAAAAAAGATAAACATGTATATTAGAAGGAAGATGATGTAGGAGCTTAGTGAAGGTTTCTACTGAAGTGATAAAGCACCATGACCAAAACCAACCTGAAGAGGAAAGGGTTTATTTATTCTTAGCTACCAGTTAATAGTCCATCCCTTGGGGAAGTTAGGACAAGAACATTAGCTGGGCAGGAAACAGGAGGCAGGGACTGAAGTAGAGGCTATGGAAGAGTGCATCTTACAGCCTTGCTCCTCCTAACTTGCTAAGCCTGTTTTCTTATGTATCCGAGGACCACCAGCCCTAGGGTGGCAGGGCTCACAATAGTCTGGGCCTCCTTACATCAATTGCTAATTAAGAAAATGCACTGCAGACTTTTCTACAGGCCAATCTGGTGGGAACATTTTCTCCTTTGCTTTTTCCAAATGACTTTAGCTTGTGCCAAGTTGACGACACACTAATCAGCTGAATGAGACTAGTGGATGGGGAGGGACAAAAGGGGGTCATGGGATACTGAATATGACAATGTACATGATATACTTAAATGAAAACATGTCCTGATAAAACCCATACCCTTGGGGTCAGGAGTGTTGGCTCAGGGGTTAAGCGTCCTCATGACTCTTTTAAAGGAACTGGCTCCAGTTTCCATCACTCATGTTGTTTTTGTCAGTTCAGTAAAAATCAACCAATCAACCAAATAAGCAAACAAACATTAGCTAGCTTTGTCTTTGTACCACTTGAGGTTTGCAGTACTATTTTGGAGGGCTGCTTGTGTCCTTATCAGGATTCAGGGATGTTTAACCATTCTTTCTTCAATTATTGCTTCTTTCTCATTATCTCCTTGTGGCCAGTTACAGATTTGTTAGGTCTTAAAATACTGTCCCACAAAAATTATACATTATTAAATATATAAAAATATAATATATAAATCTATATTATTAAAGTTTTTCCCTACATCTTCTCCTTTCTGTGAGTTGATTAGTTTTCCCAAGGTTTAGTCTTCAGTTAAGCTGACTTATGTGTTGCATCTTGGATTTTGCCATTTTGCCTTGTCTATGTTTTTCTTACTAATTTCCATTGATGTGCTAAGATTCTTCACCTGCGTTTGGTTCACAATTTTTTTCGTAATCTAGACATGTGTTGTTTTAATTTTAAAGGATTTCTTTTAATTTTTAAGATTATAACACAATTACCCCTCTTCCGTTTCCCCCTTCCCGTTCTTTACACATAACCCTTCTTGATCTCTTGCAAGTTCATGGCATCTTTTTTCATTGATTATTATCACATGCATAATGTATATACATATATATCTTCCTAAATATAACCTTCTCTGTGTGCATAATGCTTCTCATAGGTGTATTTTCAGGGATGGCCAGTTGCCGTGGTCTTCTTTTAGGAAGACTGCTTTAGACTTTGCTAGTGTCAACATCCAAATTATTTTGGTTCTGCTTCTGGAAAATTGTTTTGGTTGGTGTGGTTAAGTTGTAATGTTTTTCTGTCCAGTAAGTTTGGGCTTTGTGGTACACTTACTCGAAACCCTTCCGGGTTGTCTTCTGTCTTCTAAGGTGTCATGGTCTGTTTTGGAAGGCCATGACATTATCAATATTTTACCTTCGTCTCCTGGAGGCTTGGTCCTAGGGTTTGAAATAAATGTCTGTTTTAGTTTTCCTGCTAGTCCTGTGCTATAAACCCCAAGACAGTGTTCTTATTCCTAAAGTTTGTTCATCTTTAAAGTTTTAGTGTCACACAAAGGAGTTAGGAAACTCCTGCCACCTCACCTGGGTTAAGCTCTAGGCAGTCCCACCATCTTGGAACTGCTGAAAGCTTTTCTTAGAGTTTTAATCCTTCAAATCTTTCTTTCTGTTCTTTTCCTTAAGTTACCACCAGGGAAAGATGCAATTTAGGTGAAAGCCAAGGGATTGGGGAAAATTTCCATGCAGACTACAGAGTGGTCCTTCTGAGACTCCCTCCTCTGAAGTTATTCCTTCAATCTTCTGCTCTGCTAAGATCCTGAGCTCCACCCTCACTTCCTCATCTCAGTAAGACACTTTCCGTAAGACCCCCACATTCACCATGCATCCCTGTGTGGAGCCAAGAGCATCAACAGAGAACTCAGGAGTTAGGAGTTTGCCCAGTGAGCTTTTGGTGCTGGAAGGATTGGGTCTTCTTGAGTTTCTGGCTGTCTCAAATTGTACACACATGTTTTCACACAGTGGCTTTCTGATTTTTTTATGGGTGTTACAATAATCTTATGGGAGGGTTAGTCTGTTATGATCTAGTCTATCACAGATGGAAGCAAGACTTCTCATGTATATTGTGTGCATACTGTCAAGCCCTTCTCATGTCGTGGGCAAGAGTTTTACACACTGGCTCACAATGGTTAGGCTACAAGCTCATCATTACTAGTAGGAAGTTGAGATAGAGATCTGTAAGGAAATATATCCAAGTTTATAAAGTAAAATCCTGTATAATTCAGGATTCAGTGTCATGTACATTGAATCTAAGACTTATGAATTCTCCAGTGACTCCCAGACTTGGCTGCAGAATGAAATTTCTTGAAGAATTTTAAAAGATGTGTTTAAGAGATGTGTTGGTCACAGTTCTGCTAATTTTTAAAAATTCTACATCTTAAATATAACTTAGGTATTAAAATCTTGAAACATTAAGTTTTCACCTTAGATATTTTAGACGCGTTGCTGGAGTGTAGAACCATTGTGCTGGCTATCTTTTCTAAGACATTGACCTATAGCTAGATCAAGAAATGCTAAGTTTTTCTTTCTGAATAATTGTAAGACAGAATGACATTTTGTGGATTTACCAGTCTGTTATACGCATGACTGACAGTGAAAGCAAGGTTTGCTGAATATTTAGGGTATATTTTTTTAGGTTGTTTACCTCATGTAGTTGTCATAGCAACAGAGCAACAACTAATAGATACTTATTTCATGATTAAAATGAGGTATCGTTCTAGAAAAGATGAACACATTGTGGGAGACAATAAGTCAGTAGATTTTGGGGATCTTGGATTCAACTTCAGATGTTGATCTGAGAGAGTATCTAGGTAGGTTTAGCTTATTTCTTTACACAGGCTTTTAAAATTCAAACAATTACATCATTTCTCTTCCTTCCCTGCTCCTCCCCCCCAACTCTCCCCATGCCTTCTTGCTCTTCATGCTGCTCTCAATAACACAGGCTCTTGATGCATAGCTGCAATGGTTACTGTTAATTGGCAACTTGAGAGAATCTAGAAACATCTGGGAGAAGGACCTCTACACATACCTCTTGGCTGAATTAATCGATATGAGAAAATCCAGCCTAATTGCGGATGGGGTCATTTCCTGGCTAGGAGACTCTGGGCTGCATAAAGTGAATAGAGCAAGTTAAACACTAGCATGTGCATGTCTGGTGCTCTTGTTGTGCTTTATTATCCAGCTATGGCTATGATGTTATTAGCTATTTCCAGCTCCTGCTGTCTTGACTCCCAGACCATGACAGGCTAGAATAAACTGTTTTTCCCATACACGGCTTTGTCAGGATATTTTATCCTAGCAACATGAAAATAAACTAATCTAGTAGCTTTAAAATCACTATGTGTGTTAGGCTGGCCTTGAACTTGCAACTCTCTGCCTCCCCAGTTCTCTGATCATAAGTATGTGCTTCGGACTTGGCTCTGAGGGAGTATCACTTGCCTCTCTGGAACTCCGTTTTCTATGATATAAGATAATGTGTGACTTGAGGCTCTTTTGGTTTTAACGTTTTATGTACATCAAATTAATTCCCTGATGAAAATTCCCTTAATTTTCTTGTTGTCAAGAAAATAGAACACCTAGTAATTTAATTCATGTTGTTCAGTGATAAAAATAAAAGTGTACCATCTCAACATGCTTTTATCTATATTTCTACCAGGGAATCAACCCTGTTTTGGAAGCTAATGGTTCAGCAGTTGGCTGGAGTTGCTGTTTACTAGAGAACATTCCAGAGAGAAGCAACTCTATGTAGTCAGAGGAACGGAGACCAACAGTAGAAGCTAATAAACAGCTGAGTCACAGCTAACACTCCTGACAGAGGGAGGTTAGGGTTTGTTTAGAAGTCCCATTATGCCTTACCATAGTTTCAGCTGGCAGGAGGTACTGGCACCAGCAGTGGGCAGCATTTAAGCTCTTGTTTCCAGAATGGCAATCAATACTGTGATTTGCTTTAGTCAGGGTTGCTATTCTTGTTGGAGTAGCTATGGCCATGATAGGAAGGTAATAAAACCACCAAGAAAGGCTGATTTGTGTTGGCTGGCTGCAGCATAGAAGTTGAGAAGAATGGGTGGTCTAATAATGCAGTGGCTTTGTTTTGACCTGGGTATCATTCATAGGTTGAACACAAAAGCTATTTTTACTGGTAGTTAAACATTTGGCAACTGCTGATCAGACAGTGTACTGGGTGTCCTACTGAAGTAGCATGGTTCAGTGGGCAGGACATTGATTGAACTAGAATGTAAAACTATTTGTACTTGAGTGAGTCTGTTTTGCTATTGATTGCTCTTGTGGGTTTGAACATGGTCATCAGCATTATGGTGTGTGTGTGTGTGTGTGTGTTTATATGAGTTTGCCTCAGATACAGTTAGGAGACGGGATACCTTTTATAATACATCTTTGAATCACTGAATGAGTAAAAACACATTAAAAAGAAACAAAATTGAAGAAATACGTGAGAAAACTAAATAACAATATGCATTTATGTGAAGAGATTCAAGATAGTATTTGACATGTCTGAGACCCTGTGGTACAAACAGCAAAAAATAAAAGATATAGGACAGTTGATTTAGAGTTGCTAAGCATATCAGTTTTACTTACTTCCTATAGCCTTAGGATGGGTTTATATATCAGAACTCACTACTTCTGTATTCAAACCCAGACCTCTTTTCCAAGTATGAGACCTCCATAAATCCCAGTGTCCTTTTCTGTTACATGACATCAGTACATATACTGTGGTGGGAATCTTTATCATTGTTCTGTGTCATATGTGATAACTGAGCTTTACATTTAAGGAGCATTTTGTGCAAGTATGAGCATGTGCTTGTGTGCGTGTGTATGTGTGTTTGTGTGCATGAGTGGAGACCAGAGAGTGACCTCTAGTACCTACATCAAGCCCTCTCTAGCTTACTTTTTGAGACAAAGGGCCTTTTACCTAAAATTGAGGCCATCAACTTACCTAGATGAGATAGCAAGTTGGTTCCAGGCATCTATCTGTCCAACCCTTCTCCCTACTGGGGTTATCAGTATGTGTTGCCCTGTCTGACTACTTTTATACAAGTGCTGGAGATCTGCATTGCGATCACCATCCATGCTGCAAGCATTTAATCAACTGAAGTATCCCTTCAGCCTTATGCAGCATTTTGGCCTACATTTAATTTTAGCAAAAAGTCTATGTGAGAAATGTAATGACATTGATAGTAGCAGTAATAGATCTAGGAGTAATTAATCTCCTTCTATAAAATGCTGGGGATATTTTTTTCCCTTAGACTAACGAAGTTGCTCTCTTTCTTGCATGGTGCCACAGGGTTTGACTTCTTGGCATAGAGGCTTCCAGAAGCTGGAGATGAGAGAAAATAAGTTGCAAAGGCATAGAGTCAGATCAAAGCTCCATAAAGGGAAAGAGCTGGATGGTTGCACAGAGAGCACTCTAGTCCTCAATCCTCTTAGGGAAACAGAGCCTTCTGGGAAGAGAAGCTTCATTAGGGAAGACCCACTATGTTCAATGGAGTTTGTAAAACAGAATAATTAGTAGTAAGTTTTTTTCTCAAAAACCTTGCAAATAACCTGTATTTTGAGGTCAGAGTGTAAAGGTTGGGAAATCTAGAAAACACATGAAAGAGAGGGTAAGGAAGCACTGAACAGAATACCCCAGAAGCAAGCTCTCATAAACTGAGCGCTCACTTGATTTCAGTCCCAGAGACACCAATACTCACTCTGATGTGTGTGAGTCACAAGATTTCAGCCCTGGGACTATCAGTGTTTTCCCATTCCAGAGGCAGTGTGAAAAGGAAGATGGCACCATCTGTGCATAAATTCTACATCTCCACTCTTCACTGGTTTCTTGCATCTCTGGGATATCTCCTTAAACTCCCGAGACCTCAGTTTACTCAAGGATAAGATGATAAGATTCCACTATTCCCCTCAGGAGTGTTTATATGCCCTCAAACAATGTGTGCAGAGTATTAGGTGATGCTAGGTCAGTTGTGATAGGGTTTGTGATTTCCTTTCAGAGATACAGGTGAAGGGATTTTGATTATTGAAGATGTAACCTGGCCCTTGTATGGAATGCCATTTATTCCTCATGAAATGAATTGATAAGTTAATAGAAAAATGAATACGGACGTCAATCAGTTCTTGTGTTGTAATGTGTTAACGGATTTTTGGACTTTCAGGAATTGTTGAGGTTATTCCTTCTAAATTTTAGGCTCCATTGGAGTTATTGCTTTTCTCTTTCCTTCTTTAAAATCAGAGGCATCTCTCTTTTATTTCCTAAAGAGTAAGCTCCTTCGATGAGATTCCCTGCCTGGCTGTTCCTTCTGTCCTTCCCTGTTCTTGGTGAAGTATCTATTATACCAATATTTGATCCCAGTTTTCTGCAGCACTATCTTGCCTTAGCATTCACAGGTCTGATAGTGGTATGTTTATACCAATCTGCAGTGCTCCCTATCGTTTTCCTGATACATTTAAAATTTATAGCATCCCAAAGATAAATGCAAGTTTAGTTGAATATTTTTAAATTACCACACAGACTATAAAGCACATTTATTTTACTATAAGGTTAATTAATGTATGTTTAATAAAAAACTTTAATTGCTATCATATATGATAATAAATTCAAAGTAGCAAAAATTCTAGCTTGATATTTCAGAATTTCTTATGTCCTACCAATTTTATTTTTTAATTTGAAAAATACTAAGTTTAATTTTTAATTATGTGTGTCTGTCTGTATGTATTATGAAGTTTGTGACCCTTGGGAAAGACCATAGACTCAATCCAATTATAATTAAAAGACTTATTGATTATCTGCTAGCAGGATGAACAATCTGTGAACCAAATTCTAGATTGCTGTGAAGGAGGTATATAGAAAAGGAACTTTAAAGGAGAAAACCATACAAAGACCTTCAGAATCTGTGTAAACAAGTAAAAACTAACTCTGTTCTGTTTTGCCAAGTTAAGTGGTTAAAGCAACTCAAGCTGCTCTGCGGATATTTGGTAGTCAAGTTAGAACAGTTACTTATACTAAGTAGATAGTCCTGGCTGTACATTTTTGGGTTGAGGTCACTGAGTCACGGTTATGGGGAACTTATCCTGCGACTGGAGTCAGAGAACAATGACTAATGGGGATTGAGATGGTTGCCTAGCATAGAACTGAGCTTCTGTGGCCATAACATTCACATTGGTTCTAGATCATATGAATCAACGAATGGACTCACATTCATGTATGGGTAAAGGTTGTTATTTTAATTAAGCCATTCATTCAGATCCCAGCCCTCATCTTGAGTAACTCTTTTGTAACTTTAAAAAAACAAACAAACAAACAAACAAACAAAAAAACCCCCAGGTATTTGTAATACTGAAGGAGCCTTGAGGTCAGCAGTAACTTTGGTGTGCTAATAAGTACCATAGACAGCCATTTGTTTCTTTTGACAGTGATGTTTCTCTTTGAACCTAACATGCCAGCCTTTTGTTAATGATAAAGGATGATGTAGTCTCCACTGTAACTGCTTCTCAGCTCAAACAGAACATTGTTTCCAGGCCTAGGAAGGGTGGAAACCTGGAGAAAGGCTTGGAGGAAACAGGGTACAGGGTACATATGGTTTTCTGTCCAGCTTTTGTTAATTCATCTGAGGCTAATGAAGTTCAGGTAGCTTTGGAGCAGTCTGGAGTGCTGGTCCACAGCCAGGGATCAAGCTGGTAAGATGTTTTGTCCCAAGCATCTGATTTACATTGGCTTCAAGGGCAAGGCTTGCTAGTTTTGAAGGGCCATCTTAGGCTGATGTGTTTGGAGCACTTTTCAGTCTTTAGTTGATTGAAAATCTGCTGAGAGAAATATATAGAGTAGAAACAGAAGTTAAAGCTTAAGAACTTAAAGGAAAATCTTACACAAGACTTTAGGTTCATTAGCTTGAGATTCAGCAGAGGGGAAGAGTCCCAAGACCAGGAGAGAGAGAGAGAGAGACAGATTTATTTTGATTGATTCTAATCTTAGGGATAAGCATATGGAGAAGCTTAGGCTGTACCTATCTGGAGTTCATTTGACCTGTGAGAAGTGGATCCAAGTCTTATGACTTCCTCAGTTCCATGAAGCTTACATACATTTTTCGTTTACTAAAATGAAAAATGTTGAGATATATTAGCATTACCATTGTTGGTAATCTGTAGTAAAATCCACATTATAGAAAAAAACCCAGCTGGAGTAGACTTAGATTTTCAAATCATACCAAATGCTATGGTTTTGGTTTAAAAAGCATGATTACTTTTTCCCTCTGTCCAGAGAGACATTAGATATATATGACAGAGTTGTTTTTAACTCAGTGAGAAATACCTTTAAGTCTATACTTAAAAGACAACCAAATCAAACTTAAAATCTTGAGCTTGTGGCTAAATGGTAAGAAGTCTACAGTTTACCAGCTTATCAGAACTCCACTGATCAATGTTCAGACTCTGAACTTTTAAAAATCTAAAATCTTAGTGTAACACTAGCATAGACGGGGGGATCCATCTGAACCTTTGCCCATCCCTTACACCGTATTCTTAGACTTTTATAATTTATATTTATGTATTTCAGATCATTTTCTTGGACCCTCAGATACTTCCTTAAGCCTGTATATTGTCAGAACTTTTTACTACTTAGAACTCGTTTTTTAAGCCCTCAGAACTTGCACAGACTTTGAATCTTTTTCTTTTTATCTAAGCATTTATCAGAGACAGGAGTAGTTATTGCTAAGAACAGTCATTGCAACGTAAGTTCTTTTAAATAAAGAACAAGGAAAAAGCTATATCTGAAACCTGTTTATTCTTTAATATGATGCCTGTAGTCAAGGCAAACCTGTCTGCCTTTCTCAGTAGGAGACTGAGTAGCTCTAGAAAAATGAACAAAGCCCGGTAGTTATATAGGAAGAGAACTAACAAGTGGGCTGTATCCTTAGGAGAAGGAGCTCATTACCTGCTGCTACCATTTTAGACTAGCCACCAATACCATCAGATGTCTGAGAATGATCATCCTAATAGGAAATATAACCCAGATGGCCTATGTATAAGTTAAAATGACAGAGATGGGCCCATTGCTTAGATGTTCGCCCCACCAGGCTCCTGTGGTATTGATGGCTTCTTTGGAGACAGAGGTCCCAGGGCAGTACCAGTCTTTGGCTGCCAGTCTCAGAAGATCTGAGAGGCTTTCCTGCGGAGGGGGATCTTGGGGGATTGACCTTACTTTGTATAGGTAAAGTGAGGCTATCAACTCTCCAGTGTCCTGCTTGTCCACAGCTGGTGTCAGGTGAAGCATTTGGGTCTGTTTCCTCCTGTGGTTAGCATTACCACAATTCGGGTGGAGTTGCCATGTCTTGGGGTCACTTCTAGGAGTTGGAGGGTTCTGTCTGTCATAGTAAGCTTTTTCCATTAAGTATTTAAAATTCTACACTCAGCAGATCTCTGACAAGTTTGAAGACCATTATCTGTTTAGTATATACAAACTAAACAAACTTTGCTGGCATTTTAGTTATTTGTTTTAGGTTTGATCTTGAAAACATACAGAGAAGGCTAAATAAAGTTTATCCCTAAAAATGAATTATATTTTTATCTAGCAGGATTTTAAACACAGTTTTGAGTACATTAAAGAATGTGATCATTTATAAGATAATTGAACATTAACTTGCATGTCCTAATTATTCTTAATAGTTTATAATAAGTTAGCAGGTTTAATAAGATTAGGATTTTATAATTTTACTCCTATCAGGTTTTAACCTTAAAAATGATAATTTTTTAGATTAAGGCTCTCCAAGTATAAAATAAAAGTTTGAATCATAAATGTAACTTATAGAGAGACTGGGAATTTTATAAAATCATAAATATAGCCTATATAGAGATTAGAAACTTGATTTTAATTTTTGATTCTTTTATAGTATCCATTACAGAATATTATAGTTTCCTCTATGATTAAGTTTATCCAAATAGTTAAAGCTTAACAAATTAGCAAAGACGAAGAGGCTAGACATGTATCTTTAAGTTAGTTATTGTTAATTAGAGTAGGCTTTAGACATTTATAAATCTTATTCATCAGTATATTTTATTTCTGTAACATATATTTTTTTTTTACTTAAAAATTTCAGGACAAAAATCATTATATAAAAATCTATCCTAATCCAAAGTATCTTGGGGATCTGTTGTCTTCTTCGTCTAAAAAAGGAAATAACCAGAGTTGATTTCAAGTTACATATAAGCATGTAATAGCAAATTAAGATTACCTATGTATAGATTATTAATCTTTTTGTAACAAGTATTAAGCTCTTTTTTTGGCTTGGAATTTTATAGGTTCCCCCCACTTTATAGGTGGCACACTCTGTCCCCCTTCCCCTGCCAATAGTCTTACAGATCCTGACAGAAAGTTTAAATTTTAGAAAGAGTTTTCAACATCCATGATTTTCATTAATAAGGCAACAATTTTTGTAAATAAGAACCAAACAAGTTGGACAGAAGTCATCAAAACAGTGGGGGGAGGGGAAGAGCTAGAAATCTTTAATTACATCTAGCCATCTTAATTTTCATATAAATCCCTTTTTACAAACTTGAAATAACATGAGGCATAATAGTAACAAATAAATATACCATTTGTTGTAGGAAATTTTTTCCTAAGGAGTATCAGACAATATCTGGAGCCTTTAACCAGAATGTATAACAGCTTTTTCACTGTTGTATACATGGACTCCACCCTTACTCTTAGCTTTTAGCTTCCTTGAAGCTTTATGCAATTAGGGCCCCAATCGCATACACCCAGCTAGAAGGAGAGACTGGCTTCTCAGGTGAAGGTCCGATGATCTTGCTCATCTCCTTCTTTTGAAGAAGTAACTTTTAACAACTACAACATTGATTATTTTAAACAAGCACATCTAGAGTATTACCGAGAGCTTTAAGACGGAAGATTTTATTTTATAACCAGTTTGTGTGTGTCTGCAGATGGAGGTAGACAATCTGAGGTGCTTAATCAATATTCTTTAGATTATAAAGCCGTTAGGTTGTAGAATATTATATTTAAGTATCTGTAATCTAGAAGCTTGGCTATGCTTAGTTAATTTCAAATCTCTGCAACAAAACTTGAAAACACGAGCCCAAAGGACAATGGAAAAAGGCAGCACAAAAATTAGATAAACTCAGACACATGGTGGCTGCTTTCATTCATACACCAAACCCAAAGGACAATAAAGAGCCTTCTCTATCACAGACTGGGTCTATGATCTGATCCTGTATTGACTTTTGTCTCTCCAAAATGTCTAGACTCCAGAACAGAACATCTCAGATATAGGTCCAAGCTTCAGAAGCATATCGGCTGGCAAGTCTTACTTTCAATTTTGAAATATGGGGTGGTCGCAGTCTTGGATGCCCTGGGCCTATCAAGTCCACGTTGAACTAGCTCCCTCTGGGGCCTATCCTAGACCCCTGGCTTTGAGTCTGGGGTTTCCCAGGGATCTTGCTGGGGCCTCCAAATATTATACAGTTTGTCACCCCTGGGAAATAGACAGGAGACTCAATTCAATTATAGTTAGAAGATTTATTGATTAGTTGCTACCAGGATGAACACTCTCTGAGCCAAATTTGAGATTTCTGTGAAGGGGGAGGTATGGGGCAGGATGTTTTCAGAGAAAAACCACACAAAGACCTTCAATATCTGTGCAAACAAGTAAAACATCTGTTCTGTCAGGTTAAATGATTAGGGAAACACAAAACAGTCTTTGGATATATATATATATATATATATATATATATATATATATATATATATATATATATATGTAAAGAAAGCAGTTATTCCTATCATAACAAGTTGGTAGTTGTGACTGTACATTTTTTGGATGCGGGTCACTGAGTCAGGGTTATGGGGAACTTATCCAGGGATTAGAGTCAGATACAAATGGCTGGCAGTTACTAAGATGGATACCTAGCATAAAATGGAGCCTCTTTATCAATAACATATGTTCACATAACTTCAGGTACCTGCAGAAACTAGAGGCATTGGACCCATGGAGCTTGAGTTAGGGCTGCTCTTATTTGCTTAACATGGATCCTGGGAACTGAACTTGGGTCCTCTGCAAGAGCAGTGGGGACTCTTAACCACTGAGCCGTCTCCTCAGCTTCTCTACCAATTTTCTCGGTGGTCTGTTGTTCATCTTCTTTTCAGCCCTCTACAATACATTGGTTTGACTATTTACTTCCGTGTTTCTAGCAGAAACTTCATTAATAAACTGTAAAGTATACATATGTATGATAAATATCTGTATTCTATAGATTTATATATTCTACTGTGCATCACACATATTAGGCATATATAATGTATAATCAAAGTTTATATATTGGCATATGCTAATACCAATATCTACATATATATGTAGATATATATGTGTGTTTATACATATTATTACACCTTGTAGCACTTGACAAAATTTAATTGCTTTGGGCATAAAGGTAATAGAGAGGTAAGTGCTGAAGAGTAACACATAGCACTAGTGTAGTAGCTGTATTAACATGGATATGTTAATATACATCCCTTTACACTAGTCTCTACCATTTCCTGTTAGCTTATTTTAGCATTCTAGTCAGCCTTCTTGCTCCAGGTGAGATGAGAGTCCATAATAATTTCATTACCACGAGCCCTTGTTTTCCTCTTCCTTTCGTCCACAGGTCTCGCTCCAGTTTCATTTGCTTCCTGCCATCATGTCTAATTATTTAGGAGATGTGACTCATTGCCCCTCATTCCACTCTGACAGATCTGTGTGCTCATTAGTTGCTCTTGGGTCTCTGCCACCTTGAGAAAGATATAAGCTGAAGCTTTTCCTGAAGTTGCTCTCTTTCCTTGGGGAAAAAACAAAGACAAACAAACAAAAAAACCCTGAACTGGACCTTTTGGAGCTTTTCCATACAGGTCTAATTTCAGGTGTGCTCTGCAGAGTTGCACAGGGGCTCTTGCTCAGAGGACCTTGCGATTGATACTGGTCTTTTCTGCTGTGAGGTTCCTGTAATTTTTGAGCCAAAAGACTCATTTTTCACTTTCCACTGGGTCCTACACATTTTTGCACAGTCCTGCTTGCAAAGGTTGTTAAGCATCATTCTGCCCTTTCTTTGGTTCCATGATGTGAGCAGTGCTGTGATCATTGTGTGGGTGACTGAATGATTAAATGAGCTGTGTGAGGCAGTCCTTCCCCATCTATGTTGAGCAGATAATACAGAGAGTAAGGACCTTCCCCACTTCATGTGACCAATACACAAAACTCTAAGACTTACACAGTGTGTAAAAAAGACACATGTCCCATAGGGCACTTCTACCACATCACCACACACCAGCTCCAAACAGATGTTTATTCTATCAAGATTCTAGAGACTAAAACTCAATATCCAAGTATCCTCAAGAGTTGTAGGGACAAATACCATCTTTGCTTCTTCTAGGTTCTCATGGACACAAATTTTCCTTGGCCAGGACCTTACATTTCTTTCTGCTCATTTCTTTCTCTGCTGCCAAGATCCTTTTTGTGATAACCAGAGCTGATGGAGGCACTGTAATGTTTGCTTCGATCTCAAGCTGTTTTATGAGTACCAAACATTAGTGAAGGTGGAATGCTAATGCTTATTTACTCCTAAAACCCCACTTCAGCACAGTGTAGTGAATACCACTAGAGTAGAGATTAAATCTCAGTAAGAATTTTGAAGAGACATATTCAAACTGTAGAACATTGCCAAATTCTGAAAACCCCACCAAAGTTTAGGGAAAAGGATTTTCCCAATAATCCATTTGAAATCTCTCTTCCTGGTTCTCCCTCTAAATCCTCTCATTAATGTATAGACATATATTTTCCTAAACATAATCTTTTCAGTCTGTGTAATGTTCCTCATTTGTGTGTTTTCAGGTTTGACTATTTGGTTTTGGATAACCAACTGGTGTGTTCTTCCTCCACTGTCAGAATCCCATAGTTGCCTGTAGTCGGTTGTGTAGGGCTGAAGCATCTTGGGCTCTTCCCAGTCCACCTTGGCATGTCTACTGTTGTCCTGTCTATTCAGCTCCTGTTGCTGAGAGTTTGTAGGTGTTGATTCTCATGCTACTAGAGACAGTCTCACAGCAAACTCCCTGATCCTCTGGTCATTACAGTCTTTCTGTCCCTTCTTCTAAGTCTTAGGTGCCAGAATTGTTTTGTAGATGGAAACGTTGGGACTAGGCTCCATGACTGCTTTTTGATTGATTGTGGTTTCCTGTAATATTCTCTTTCTGTCACCAAGAGATGTTGCCCTGATGAGAAGTTAGGATGTTCTTACTAAACTTATGCTAGTTTAGTAAGTTGGTGGTTGTAGGTTCTCCTCCAAGATGCACAATTTCATGAGCCATGGGTAGTTAGCTAGGTTTCCAGTACCAGGCTTAATTTCCTCCCTGTTGGGTGAATCTTATGTCCCTATTGCTAAAGACACTATGCGCTCCAGGTGCTGGGCTTAGAGGCCCCTGAGCTGGCACTGACCTGAATGCTTCTTTCTTGAGAACTGGCTTTCATGGTTGCAGAGGTGCTGAGTGAGCTTCCACAGAAGGGAAGGAACTAACACTCCTACTAGTTATGATGCCTATGTACCTCAGTAACAACCAGTATGACCTGATAACCCTAACAATGTAGAAGTGGCATGCATACTGTGGCAGAAACTCAGCAATCCTAAAAGCAAGCTTAACTCATTAAGAAGTACAGAACTGAGTGTGTTTAAATTTAATATTTGTTAAACCTCTAATAAAGAGGCCCTTTTTATTAGAAATTATCCCTTTCTTCAGGTTATAAAATCCTCCCCCATTCTCATTTTCTTAAACATAAGTCAGGTCAACTTTCTGCTTCTTAGTATTTTATAAACAAACTGAGGTGATCTTCTCCTATGTTCTCATAGCCCATGCAGAATGGCTTAATATAGAAACCCAGTAAGTCTCACGCCAGTTCTAAGCACCATCAACTACCCAGGCACTAATGATCAGCTGGTAGCAGGACTGTATTGTGGTCTCAGCTGGTTTGTTTTGTGGGCTTTTCCATTTACTTCAGTTGTTACAATTCGATACAAACACTTTCTGCATGATGAAGTGACATAAAATAGACATTAACATAAAGTCACATGGGCAGAGTAGTTTACAGATAATTTGAAATTTGCAAATAAATGTAATGTACTGGGATATTATTGGTCAGTAACTGATATTGGTAACACTTTTCTATTCATACAGATAGATTAAATACTTGGCTGAGATAACATCTAATTTTATTGATGGATATATTCTGCATGATAAAATGTTAAAATTGAGACCATAAGCTGGTGAGCTCAAGAACAAATGACCAAAAGTAAAATTTCTCCTTGATTTCAAATACATTCCATTCTGAAGGATAAAGCAAAGTTATAATTTAACTAACTTTCTCCTTGATTCTGTGGTGTGGAATCAACTTTTGGACAAGACTTAACAAGAATGATACTAACAAAAGTTATTTTTTTCTGAAAGAAAATTAAAAGTGCACACATTATTCTGTTCTGGAGATTAACTGTAAACATCTACATAGTAAAGGGCGTAAGAAGAGTTTGGCAAAAATAATGGGTGATACTGTTCTCTAGGCAGGGGAACTCTGAACTGTATGACAGGATAAACCTGGTTTTAAGCAAGCAAGCAAGAAAGCAAGTAGGCAGGCAGGCAGGCAGGTAGGCAGGTAAGCAAGCAAGCAAACAACTGTGTTGTTTTTCTCTTTACTCTTTACTGTAGATATCTGTGACTAGCTGTTTGAGTTTCTGCTGGTTTATAACCTAGAATTGTAAATCAAGTTAACCCTTTCCTCCTATAAGTTGCTTCTGGCCAGAATATTTGTCACAACAACAGAAATTATTTTCAAAAAATCTTCCTTTCCTCCTGTCTCCATCTTCTGGTACCTACTCTACATTCTCAGTGACTTCAGATACTCTAGACACCT
Source organism: Rhynchomys soricoides (assembly GCA_019843965.1). Taxonomy (NCBI): domain Eukaryota; kingdom Metazoa; phylum Chordata; class Mammalia; order Rodentia; family Muridae; genus Rhynchomys; species Rhynchomys soricoides. The sequence goes on from JADRCH010000241.1 coordinate 3,656,922, forward strand.
CAGGATACTGGGCTCATACAGCTTCCTCCTTTCCATGACTGTCTAATTTCACTCATCTTAAAGCTTCATGTATGTTGCGGCATGTTTCAGAAGTTCATTCTCTTAAAAAGCTGATTAAGATTCTACTGATCACATTTGTTCCACTTGATTTCATTCCTCTGTGGGTGAGAGGACACCTGAGTTGCTTCGACTCTTTAGTTCTTGTGAATAATAATGCTACGTCATGAGTGTAGAAATAGTTCTCCAAAACTCTCCTTTGCATCTATTTGAATACACAGCAATTAAAGTAGATCACATTGTATGTTAATTCTGTAGGAATGTCCACCCTATTTTTCATAGTGGGTGGACTGCATTGATTTTTAAATTAAGTTAAATTAAATTAAATTAAGTTAACCTAGTAACATCTTGAGTTTAGACTAGATCAGATATTGTTCAGAAGGAAGAAACAAAAGGGTTGAAGCTCCAGCAAAATCTATTCAAGTGTAGTATTCTACATTCTAATATTCTGTAGGAAGTGGTCTAGAAGCCCCTGTATGGAGTCAATGTAACTACAGTCTAATATACTGAGAATAATTCTTGATAATTAGGTAGTCACTTCCATGGGAACTAAAAGGTTAATCTTTTGACATTTAGTGCTAATTATAAACTCTTGTGTTCATGGGGCTCTTAAGAGCTTAGAGTTCATCTTTCTATCTGAAAATGTCAGTGCTTTGCAGTTAATTGGTGTAGCTTCTTATTGAAACTTGGTACCTAATTTGAAGCATGTTTTGTTTCCCTGGTCTTTATGTTTCTGTACTTAAGGTTTCAGATAAGCAAGTTACCTTATAAATGACCCCGGTGAGTGCCTGCACTCCATGTACTGTATATGAGCTGCAGCTCAGTTATGTAATTTTAGTATTTCAAAATACTTGCTATTCAGTGACTACTAGAAATCAATAGCACAGTAGATACCAGCTGCCCTGAGCTGAGCTTTGTTAGTCTTGAGGCTGAGGATCTAGCAGTGTTCTGTTCCCTAAACTATAACATCCATATAAATTATTCAGTGATCTCAGTCAATACAAGTTCGGATGCAGGAGGTGGCGGTGGCCTTACGGTAGGACTCTGACCTACATAAATATGACCTGTAGTCTAAAGTCTGTACCATGAGGGCTGCTGAGGTGGTTCAGTGGACAAACATGCTTTATACCAGGTCCAGTGACCTGAATTCAGTTTCCCAAAATCCACACTGGAGGAAGGAGAAAGTGAAGAAAGCCGTGAAGCTGTCCTCTCATCTCCATACATGGGTAGTATGTCTCTTAAATTTTGTTTTAAAAAATTTCTCACATCTAGAATAACAGAAAATAGAGGACCAACAAAGACCTCCCTATGACACAAAAGAAGTGGACCTTGGAAGGTAATTTTTATTTTAGGGTATTATTATTGTTAAGAATGCATTTTTTTCTGAGGTGAGAAAATCCATTCCCCTCCAACTTGTTGAACTGATGATCTTTTATATGTTTCCTCAGTCTGTAAGCCTTTATGTTGTATATGTCTAATATGCTGGCATTACACTTATAGAACAATTTAATTACCTTTGGCATCCACATGAAATGTGTTTTTCTTAAAAATTGTTTTGAAATACTGGTGGTTACTTTCAAGGATTCACATATGTCTGACAAGTACTCTACCACTGAGCTACATCTTCAGCCTACAATGTACTTTCAAGTTAAAAAGAGATATCTCACAGGCAAGCATGGAAATTCCCAGAGAGTAGAAATTTCTGTCAAGAGACAGGATTATCATGAATTGAAAACTCCTAAAAACCTGAAGGAGTTAAGTTATTAAGATGCTGATGTTGACTTGAATGATTTGCAAGAGGAGCCTGTACCCAATTTGGTTCTGTGTTACTTGGATGGAAGGGAATTAAAAGACACAGGCTGACAACTGATATCAAGGGCGAGCTTAATATTCAACTTTCTCATTCCATGCTTCAGTCCTGTATCTTGTTCCTACTGTTCACCTTGTAGACATCATTGAAGTAATTCATGGTTCAGGAGTTACGAGTCTGATAGACATTGCTTTGATTGATTTATTCCAGCAACTCAGACTAATCCCAAATAAGTCTCAGCTTAAAAACAATGTTGATCTGGAAATTTACATTAGGTAGAAACAGCTTCAGAAATTCTTAATTAGGATTCTGGAACTCAGAAGAAATATAGCTGTGATAGCAACAACATTTCACAGAAGACATTAATATGTTTCAGATGAAAATCACTTGGAGAAAAAGGTGCACTAATAAGAATGTGCCTCAGCTTCTTACTAAGGGAAGATAAAGAGTGTTACTTGCTTCGTGGTGCACATCAACATGTTAAATGAACACATACTATGCTCAATATTTTTATATTGCAACTAGAACTGAAAACTTGTGTTTAGAGTGCAACCATTTTCTACTTATTGCTCATATTAGAAGATGTAAAAGTCAATTGAAGGTTACGTGAACATCAATTTTATCACCTACTTTCAACATGAGATTTAATATTTTTCCCTCTAGGCATACTAATAAATCAAGATACTTACAAAGCTATAACTAGGCATAAATGCATGTATTATAAATATATGTAATATATTAACATACATGTATGTTAATATCTGTGTGTCTCTGTGTGTATGAACAATAATAGTTATAGAAAAAAGAGCCCTGAATCAGAGAAGGAGTGGGGAGCAGGCAGTAGGAAAATGAAGCAAATTAAGTATTCATGTATGAAATTCTCAAAAACTAAGTAATAAAAATATGTCTCCCTCTTCCAGACACCTTCAACTACCAAGAGCTTCTCATTAAAGGGTGGGGCATAGGGATGCCCTCCCCCATCTCTCCTGGGATTTTGGCTGGCTTGGCCTTGTGTAGATCTAACTATGTTTCCTGTGAATTCAGGCATGCGATAGCCATGCATGTGCAGAAGACAACATTATAGCATCTTTCTCCCCAACCTCACCTCTTACACTCTTTCTGCTCTATCTTCTATTGTTTCCTGAGCTTTAGGGGAAGGAGGTGGATAAAAATATCACATTGAGGGATGAGTTCTGGTCTTAGTTTCATTATTTTGACCAATCATCTTTCTGAGTCAGAACTGCAATTTGAATTTATGTGGCAGAACTGGGTATCTGAGGACTATAAAGTAAGAGGTCTTGATGGTTTGTTCCCTTAGCTTCTGAGTGACTCCAGTCCTAGCCTCATCGATTATCTGGCTAGATTCCTGGAAGCAGAACATTTAGTTGCTAACTCTATTGTATTGCCAGCACATCAGGGGCACTTGGACTATGTGTTTTTAGTGAGCTCATGAAGACACTGTAACTATCTGTAATGGCTTTCCCTGGAAAAACACACAATGATCTCATACTATGTTTTTTCTTACTCTAGTGGAGTTTGTATATTTGTTTACTGGGGTGATGTGTGGGAAGGTAATCGTATGGTAATAAGAACTATATTATTTTCTGTCACAATTGCTGCCCAGTGTGACATTTCCTAGTATGTAATATTATATTCACAGTTCCATTTCACATAATCATGAAGGATTTACCAACAGAATTCTCATCTCATTTGGGGATGTATTTCTGTTTATTTATTTTGGGTTTAATTTTATTTTCTGATTTTTCTCTCATTGTTTATATGTTGATCTAAGAATAAAATTAAGAGAGGGAATTTGCAAAAGCGACTTAGCTCAGTTTGAGTCCTATGCTTATGCAAAGTCTTTCTCCATGTGTCCTACTCTCTCACTGTGTGGTACAGGTCTGAACATCTTTAAATGAATGAATATTCATTCTACAAAGTAATATGTTTCAATATCTTTCTTTCATATGCATCATGTACTTTGATCATAGACACCCTTCACTATCCGTAGTTACCACCCACCATCTTCCCACTGGCCTGGTTCTTATTCCTTTCTTCATTCAACTCTTTTTCTAATTTTTAAAAAAATTCCACATAAGATAGGAAACACACAATTACTATCTTTCTAACTGGGGTTCCATTTGCTTAATTTAATGAATTGTATAAATATACAACGAATGACTTTGGTTGAAATGCCTTGGGATACAACTCGATGTACCTTTTTTGTTTGTATCTGTTCTCGACACTTTCAGTAGCATCTGCTTCTGTCTTTGATTTCCCTCAATTCTTAACTTTTCTTTTTTTAAAAATGTGTGCATTTCTTGCTGTTCAGAGCCCAGGAAATTCTTATCTCGACTAAGGAGAAGCGTAAAGATGGAGGACTTTACAGACTCAAGTTTTTAATGGCCATAAAACGTGCACCACATTTTAATGCCAATAAGATAAAGGAAAAACGTTGCCTGGTACAAAGTGGATCACTGCACATGCGGCACAATGGACCGACAGCCATAGCACAGTGCAGGACATGGAATTCAGTGTTTTCTCACTGGTGAGAAAAGGTTTGTCAGGCCAGGGCTCTAACTAAATGTTCCAGGAAGGACTTCCCTCCAACATTCCTATATTTTTCTGAAACATTCCAGAGAAAAGGCACCAGGACACTGTGAGGGTTGAACAGGCCAGATGGCTGCGATTAGAACGTGTAATTCCAGGCAGCTCCAGCCCTGTGGTGTGGCGATCCTACATGCCTTCACCATTGGTCTGAAACTTAAAGTGTGAATTGTTAGTGTCTGAGTCTAAAAGAAGTTACATTTTGAAAGTGAAATGTTAGATGAGTGAAGTCATTATCTGGATGGTGAGAGATGTTGCCAAGAACGAGAACTTGCCAGCAGTCCAAGGTGAGACGTTTAGGTATAAAACAGTAGTTAGGCTGCATGTGTGCCAAAAGGCTGCAGTGGTAGCATTTGGAGTTTTTGGCCCCAAGGGAAAGTCATTTGGGTATTATTTTCTTTAATCTTTAAAATTTGAATAATGTAGTGGCCTAACAATAATTTGAATGGATTACACCAGGAAGGCAAAAGAAGATACTGAAAATTCTTTAAATGTTTTCAAGTAATTTTGTGAGGTCATTTTTTCCTTAGGTATGAGATGACTTGATTACCCAAAAATATGCATATAATTTTCCCTCTCATTTCTACCTTGCCCATAGTTCTTGGCATTCAGCACTTAGTTAACAGAAATCATTCAGAATGCAGAAGCGAGTTAACAACAGCAGTGGATAATTTAATCATAAGACACTGTGTGCTATTCTGGGTTGACAATGTAAGAAAATTTCAAGGTTTTCATTTTTTTAAGTCTACAGGGTTTCCAGTTTCTATTTAGGAATTGAATGCAAGCCTACTGACTGCCCCCGTCCCTTACACATTTTCCTTTGGACAGTCACAACTCTGTGAAGTAAAAAATGGACATCCCATTTCCACTTGGAGGACAGTGAAATAAAGCTGAACACTCATGTGCACAGGGAGATGAGCTCTGAAACGTTAGCCATTGATCATGTTTTTCTCCTGAGACCTCCTGGTGGGTGCTTCTTCCTCCTGCTGAGGAGGTGTGGACTTTGATTGTCATGACAGACCATTGAAGAGAAGGACTCTCCAGAGTCCAAGTTGGTAGGAGAGTGGAGGAGACAAATAGGAAGGAGGTCTCTATGGATGTTGACTTGAGGAAGGTTCTTTATTTGCAGAATCAAGTGAGCTTTAAAGAGTTCTCTATTTTCTCTGTGAATCAAAATTAATTTACAGTATACATTTGATTGTAATATCCATAGCCATCCAGGAGAACCCAATTAGCCTTTCTCCAGGATTGCATGATATACCAGACTTTTGTTTTAGCTTGCCAGGGTGTACCCCCCAACCCCCCGCCCGTGTCCTTGCTATTCCTCTGAGCACCACCCAAATGGCTTGTATGGATGTCTCCCATTTCACTGGTCAGGACACTTGGCAGCTATGTCTGCTACCTGTGATGAGGTGACACTCTATGGAAAGAGAGAAAACCTATTATGGGACTTTGAATGGAGGAAACTTTCATAAAGTCTGAGCAGGATGGAGAGGTAGACGAGTTAGAACTCAGGAACAAGTCTCAATCCAGAAAAATTGAAACTATCTTAGTTTTGTACAAAGACTTTAAGACACAGAATTAATTATAATTTGTTTATACAGTCTCTACAGGTTATTATACATCTGCCCAAGGAAAGTCAGATTTCCTGCTGTCACCTCTGCACTTTGCACAGAGTTAATATTCGCCTCTGCTGGATTCTCTCCACAATGAAATCTTGCTGCCTCTTTCTAGTTGCTCCTGATATTTCTTTCAAAATCTTTTTACTTGACTTGGGCTATTCATTATTTACAGTCTCTTCTCTCTCTCTCTCTCTCTCTCTCTCTCTCTCTCTCTCTCTCTCTCTCACACACACACACACACATACACACACACACACACCCCTTAACCTTTGTTCGTTTTCTTTCCAACTATATCCTTGTTTTTTTCTAGATGTTTCTAAAATCCCACTGAAGAGTCATATACCAGGCCATCTTCAACAAAAGAACCTTTCTCCCCATACAAAGTGTTTTTCCCCTATCTGTTAACTACAAGGGCTTCACAGTTCGTTTTAATTGCAGAGAATTGTGACAATCATTTGCTTGCTCCCTTGCTGATACACTCCTCTCTGATGTTCTCTGTATCCCACAGCCCTGATCTTTGCAGACTGTGCTTGCCAGGCTTCCTGGACAAATGGCTCTCACCTATGTTGGCCTAATAGGAGGCCTAAGGAGAACCTTCGAAGTGTAAGGGTAAAACAGAGGTGATACCCCGGTGGTTCTTCAGCTTGCTCACGGGGGAGAACATTTTCATCCTCCTGAAATATCCATGTATGCCCTGTTCTCCCAAAGCTGCTCTCTCATATTGAGCCAGTGGAACTGGGGCGCCACACACTAATTCTCAGTGTGCAAAGGCGATGTTTTTCTGCAAACACAGAAATGTCCTTCCCAGAGCTTTTCCACCTGCTGATTGTTTACCTCAGCTCAGCACCCAATCCTTAGTTCTTAGAAAATCTGTTTTTCTAATACACAGAGAGATTGTTTCCCATACTAGACTGTTTCCCACTTTTCTTCAGGATGCAGTCTCTAGAACACTCAGTGTAAGCTCGTTTCCTGTATGATTTTCTGCTCTGTGCTTTCTCCATGACATTCTTTCTCTCCAGTAGGCCCCAGGCAGCAGAAACTGTGGCAACATCATCCCTGTATCCCCTCTGTGTGCTTCCAGCCCTGCAGCTGATACTGACTCCTGCAAATCTTTGGCGAGCCTTTTCCTCTGAGGTCAGTAAGCTCTTGCAACACCATCACACTTACATCCCTCAGTCAAATTCCTCTGTGAAACTTTCTGGCATGCATCCTCTTTCCTTGACAAGACTAACTTCCAGAGATACAGTATTAAAACAAAACAAAATAAAACAAAAATGTCTTTAGGATCTAAAGAACTTTAAAAACAAGACAAAGCAAGCATGGTGGTATACACTTTTAATTCCAACACTCAGGAGTCATAGGCAGGTATATCTCTGTGAGCTCAAGGCCAGAGTGGTCTACATAGTGAGTTCAAGGACAGCCAAGGCTACACAGAGAGAGCCTGTCTCATCTCCTCCCCACCCTTGTCCCGAATGCTCCTAGCATTGCCAGTGACTATGTTGTTGAGCACCTAACTACATTGCTACGAACCAATCTTTTCTTTTGTAATTTGGGGCTGTAATCATAGGAGTAAATGTTTGAGAGTTGGCTATGATAGAGGGTAGGGCAATATTTTGTAAAGCTCCGAGAATTAACTATGATAGAACATCTGAGAATCGTAGGACAGTATGCGAATTAAGTAATAATAGAGTGTGGTTTGAAAAGCGCTGAGTAAGCACAAGGCTGACATTTTACTAGCACATTCTTCATCTTCTTGTGAATTGTCCCGTGTCCTAAATAGATTATCTGCTTCACATGGGGACAGATCTTACCCTGTATTTCTTTCTATAACCTCTCCTTTACTTACATGCTGTTGTTGCTTACTGCTTGGCAATTGCTTGACAAATACAGCGTTGTATGTATAGGAAAAGAACGGATCTATCTCTCCAATATGGTGCCATCCCCATGCTTTCAAACATTTTCCAAAGAAAAGAATTTAATCTGATAGCTTCACGTAGTAGGTCTGAAATTCTGAAACAGCAAACATCCCACGGAGTAGGCTCAACAACCTATGTAACTCAAGAACACAGCACAGGGAGAGGAACAAAACAAGTTGAATAATCAGAAATGTGTCTTCATGGTTACTTCAAAGGATATGATTGGTTGGTTGTTTGATTTAATATGGTAAAAGTGTAGGATGTAGTTCTTGAATTCCTCCTAGAAAGCTTCATGAGAAGACATTTGGGTTCCAAGGAAATTCTTCAGGAAGGTTTTAACTTCCATGTCTCCGTCATTGGATAGATTCTCTCTAACTCAGTGGTTCTTAACCTTCCTGATATTGTGACCCTTTAATACAGTTCCTCATGTTGTGGTGACTCCAACCATAAAATAATTTTTATTGTGACTTCATAACTGTTACAAATCATAGTGTAAATATTTGTGTTTTCCAATGGTTTTAGGCTACCCCTGTGAAAGGATTGTTTAATTCACAAAGGTATCATGGCCCACAGGTGGAGAACCGCTGCTCTAACTGTTGTGAGTAGAAACTGAAAAAGACACCAGAGATAGAAGTCAAGAACTCTGGGAGTTGAGGCAGAGGGCATACATTTTTAAAAATCTGGCTTCAAGCATTTTCAAACACAATAACAGAACATGGTAAGAACATTGATTTAGCATAATGAATTAATGTATTTGGCTTGAAGGAATGAAGGTTGGAAGACTCAGTGTGGTGGACAGGAATGCCTGGGGTGATGTGTTCTCATACCAGGGGAAGCCACCACCTGCTGACCCTGGCACGAGGAACTATTCATGCACATCAGAGCCTTACTGCCACGGTTTCATGTATTGTTTATAATTCAAAACAGCAACACACATTAAGCCATGTGCGTAGCACCCCATCATGGGTTTTCTCTCTGCTTGCTGCATCTGTCTGCAGGAGTTCGTGCTGAGTAGCTCATTGATGAATCCTGGCATGGTAGAGCCAGTGGACATTGCAAGCATTATATCAACCATAGACTCTTGGCAAAAGCACTATGAAGACTTTCCATTTGGGGCCACTTCAGTTACATAGGACTTCTTTAAAATTTGGAATATGCGGTTTAGTGCCTATTTATATGGCTTGTGTGTATGTGTATTTTCTGTGTGAGTGCTGTGAGTGCATGTATTTCCTAGTGTATGTTCTGAGAATCCCTTTTTCAGTTAATGGCACTGGTGAGTGCATGAGGCTCTCTATGAATTTATACATCCCACATCCCCATCTCACTGGTTACTTTTCAAGAAAAGTCATCCACTGTGGCATAGTCTGAGAGAAGTGTTAGGTCTCACAGTTACTCTTTTAATTGTGGGTTAGGGTTACTGTGTTTCCTGAACCAGGGAGAATCATGTTGGTAAACTGTTCACTTGTTTTGAGAAAATAATTCAATAAAATATGTTTTCTTGTTATAGATAGCAGAAATCAAGTCTATAACTCAAAGGAGCTGATGTAGTACTAGGTTGATGTCTAAATCTGTCATGAACATAAGCAGCTCTGGTGACTGCTAAAAATAGTTTGAAGTGTAATTAATTGAATATAAAAAAAATACACTCCTTTCCACAAACTTGTCATTAAATGTGTCTAATTGGGAATCAGGAAACCATTGGGTCATGACTTGTAAAATTAGTGTTTCTTGGTTACCAGGAAGTTCTGATAATTTATTCACACATCTATTTATCTTGTCTCCATGTGTCTGTGGATGTATGTGTGTGTTCAGGTGCACAATTACGTGTATCCCGCCTGTATGGAGACCAGAGTTTTATGTTGTGTCTTCCCTTGTCATTTGCCACTACATCCTCTTCAGACAAACCCAAAGCTCATTGAACCCAAAGCTCACCGATTGGCTGACTGGATGACCCACTGGCTCTGGGAATATGCCTGTATCTGCTACCTTCTGCCCAGCAGAAATCAAGTAACAGACTGACACGGACACTTCTGGCTTTTACATAGGTTCTGTGTCTTCACACTCAAATCCTCATGGGTGGCCAGCAGGCGCACCACCGACTGAGCCATTCCCCAGCACCCTACTTACCTTTTCACACAGTCTGCCTGCTCCATTGCTGTTTGCTACATACAGATACCATAGGTTAAAAGAATTACCCCGCCCTTCTCATGATGTTTTCCTATGAGCTTTGGCATAATAGGAATATATTGAAGTATTAAATGGAGCCCTAGTTTTGGATATGTATTTTATAATGCAATGGTTAGAGCAGAAATTTGGCAGTAAATAATTTGGAATCAGGGTAAACACCATAAATGAGATTTCTCAGGCTTAGTTAGCGGCTTAAGTCTGGAAATAGAAAAGGTTCCATAGAGCTACTTGCTTCTCTTGCTATTAATTTGTTTGATTACATTTTTATTTAACTTTTAAATTATCCCAATCCACAGACAGCTTGCATGGCTATAATGTGGTAACAGCCTCTTGCCCTAATTCAAATATGCATGCACGATTCAAAATGTCTCAATTTTCTTAATACTTTCTTGCTTTTTATAAAGATCTTTTTGGGACAATCATTTTTGTCAGATTAAACATAATGTTAGCTAAGACACTGATTTGTTTTTGCATTGGCTTTTTTTCTCTGCTTTTATTAATGATCGAGGATGTTTCTGGATCCCTGAAATGTCTAAGAGACCTTTGACAGAATTTAGCAAAGCTCTGAATCCGACTTTGCACCAAAGCCTGAAATGTTTTGGTTGTTGGGGAAATGAGACATACATTTCAGTGGGGAATGCTTGAGGGTGGTCCGGGGGAAACTCACACTGTGCTGTCCAATCTCCCCAACTTTCTCATGCCCCAGGAACATCAAAGGACTCCAGTTTCCCAATACTTCCTGCCTTCCCTTGGCCCAGTTCTGACAGGCACTCCTTGTACTTTGGAGCTCACCTCAAATCCAGGGTATCATGTCTGACTCCTTTGGTTCCTACAATGACATGTAATTGCACTCAACTTTGACCTCTTGCAACATACTGAACGAACTTTCAGAGATCCTTAACTGTCTTGAAATTAGCCGCCATTTTTGTACAAACCTCTCCGGGAGTCCAGGGCAGGGAGTATGACATCCTCAGCTTCATGATTGCCTTCCGTGTCCAGCACAATGCCTTCTACAAGCAGATGTGAAGGTCCAGAACATGGAATGTCAGGGTATTTGGAAGCCAATTAGAACACTGCACTCAGCTGGCTGTGTTACTGTTGTGCTCTCTTTGGTAAGACCCACTGTGAGCTTCTCTTTTCCTTCATTCGACAACATAACCATCTAGTGAAGAGTCTGGTGGCGTGTCTTCCGATATAAGCTTCTTACTTGCTAATTCTGAGGTCTTAAGGAATTATATATCTGTTTCCTCAGCTTACCTATCTGTAAAATGGACTGAAAACAATGGTATCTTCTTCTTGAGAACAGTTGTGATGATAATGTGAGTTGATGTTTGCCAAGTGCTTAGACAGGCAGTGGGTACACAGTGTCACAAGTTCACTAAAAGGAGAAAATATTAAAAGACTAATAGTTTTATAAAAACACTGTAGGCTGTAACAGACTTCTTTCTTAGAACTGCTGTGCTTTTAGATGAGGAGCAGTGAGCTTAGACGTGTATGGGTGTGTTTGCACTTAGTCTCACTCCCCTCTCTGTCCTTCTGACATATCTTTCTCCTTGTGGATATTGGGCTCTCACTGATTCCTCGACTTATTTATTAGTCTACAACTGTCGCTTCACATTTATTTGTGAAAACAAAAATGAGCAAAAAGTGCTTTCGTATGGGATTTTGTTAGGAATCACGAAGAAGTAGGCTGTCTTGAACTCAGGGTGAACAGTGACTGTCTTTTTCAGGAAGTCTCAACAGAGCTTGCAAATTTTGAGCAGAAAGGTGAAGTAATGCTTGCCATACAGAGGAAGACACATCTTATACAGATGTAGTACATGGTTCAGAAAAGCCATGAACAAAACAGCTGGACATTTAAGGCAGAACCGGACTTGCAATCTTTCAAGAAAAAATGTGGAAGGGACACAGAAGTATGTTAAGATGACCCGTGGAAGGCCAACTCATTAAATAGGTGACTTTAGGTTCGCTGTTTGTCCTTCAGGCAGTGGAAAGGAGGGAGGTGGCGTTTTTTAAGTGAGTAGTCAATGGCATCACATTTATTGTGATAGTAGCATGACCAGGAATCTCTACTCAACCTTTTCCATCTGATCTCTGCATGTTCCCTGCTCTTTCTCTCAAGATCAAATCAGACAATTAAACATAGAGCTGTATCCGCCTGGAAGGACAAATCCACTGATGGTTATGTGTTAGCAAATGTTTGTGGAGGGCAAAGTACATTTTGATTCTGACTTCTGTAGTTTGAAATATCACATTGAGTATGTCTTGTATCTAATAAAGGACGCGTTCTGTGAGCTGGGAGGCAGCTCTGGGTCCAGGTCTCTTCTCTGGTCACATCCTGAAGAGCCCTGAGGGGAAGTGCAGGCCAGAGGCTCTGTCTCCAGCAACTTCCTCACTTCCTCTAGCTTACTGCACTGTCTATCCTCCAGCCCTAGATGGAGCAGACACTTGCTACATCTTCTGACTCCTCTACTTACTGTCTACTTTGGTTGACAGAGATTGCTTCCTCTCTTGTGAATTGTTGTACAGTTGTTATCTATTTATAGTCATAATCTCTTTGAAGAAAGAAGGTCCTTCAATTTTCTGTGTCATCTTTTAATCCAGGGAAAACGGATCAAAACAATAATTTCTGTGGAGGCATAAAAAAGTGCTGTGGCACAGAACAAGGCAGTGGTCCTCTTTTGTGTGGCGATGTGAAGGTGAGTGATGGACTGTAGAAGACACGCTAATGGCCTGAGGCTTTTCCTCATGCCAGGTAGATGCCGTCTAGTGGTTGTCTAGTTAAAAACATCTCAGCACATACTGATATGGAAGAGTTTCATTCTATTTTTCTCTCATTTTTTTAATTGAATATTTTTTTTATTTACATTTCGAATGCTTTCCCCTTTCCTGGTTTCCTAACCAGAAACCTCTTGTCCCATCCCCCTCCCCTGCCTCTATGAGGGTGTCCCCCACCCACCCGCCCACTCCCGTCTTCCCCCCCTGGCATTCCCAATCACTGGGGCATCGAACAGCCTCAGGCCCAAGGGCTGCTCCTTCCACTGATGTCCAACAAGGCCATCCTCTGCCACATATGTGGCCAGAGTTATGAGTCCTTCCATGTGTATTCTTTGGTTGGTGGTCCAGTCTCCAAGAGCACCAGTGGGGGAGGGAGGCATTAGGCCAGTTGACACTGGGGTCAGCAAACTCCCTCAGCTCCTTCAGTCCCTTCTCCAACTCCTCCATCTGGGACCCAGAGCTCAGTCCAATAGTTGACTGAGAGCATCCACCTCTGTATTTGTCAGGTTCTGGCAGAGCCTCTCAGGAAACAGCTATATCAGGTTCCTGTCAGCAAACACTTCCTGGCATCCACAATAGTGTCCTGGTTTGTCGACTGTGTATGGGATGGATCCCCAGGTCGGGCAGTCTCGGGATGGCCTTTCCTTCAGTCTCTGCTCCACACTTTTTCTCTGTATTTCCTCCCACGAGTATTTTGTTCACTCTAGGTTTTAATTAGCATGGTAAATATCTCTCATCTAAAGACTGGGGACAATCAGCTCTGGTTTGATGAACAGCATGGAGGTATGCAACCCAGTGTGACTTTGGGTCGTGCAGTGACTTTCTCTGTGGGAGCATCATATTTATAGTCATACCATCCAAGGGGAAGTTAGTCCTGTCTGGACTTCTACATCACTGCCAAGCAGATGAGATTCAGATATTGCTCCAAGGTATTAGTTTCTATATTTACAACAAAATCTGCTCATAGTTGCCTGTTTACATTAATATCTGCCTCTTTGGGCTTGACAAAAGCAGTAAATCAGGTTAACAAAGGAGGGAAGAGATGGGAAAAGGGAACCAGACCTATGTCTTCTCAGACTTAGAGATTTCTAAGATGGATGCTTTGAAAGACAGCCTCTCTCAGTCTCTATTTCTGGGTTCTCCAGGATTTTATTTCCAGAATTCGAATTCTTAAAGTCATGCTGAGCTCTCAGTGTAAATAAATCACTATATTTCTGTATGCTGGTGATTAATTCCTATGACCTAAACGTTTTATTGGCATACATGCATTGTACATATTTTTGGGTTTCATAAAGACATTTCTTAAGGTATATTACATACTTTGACCTCATTCAGAACCATTTCTTCCCCTTTCTACTCCCCCAGCATTCACTTTCCACTTCCTCAGTTTTGCTTCTACTTTCATTCCATATATAGATATACTTAAATTATTTTATTTGTTTGTGTTAATCTTGGATCCAAAAATGAGAGAAAAATTGTAATAGTTGAATTATTCACTTACTATGATGATGATTTCCAGTTTGATTAGTTTTCTTGCAAATGACATAACTACATTGCTCCTCACAGCATTGATGTTAAATAAAACTGTGTGCATTAGCACATTTGATTTACCCATCTACCCACTGACAAGGAGCTAGGATTTTTCTATAACTTAGATACTGTGAATACTGCCGTAGTTAATATTGGTGTTAATGTATCTCCATGGTAGGTTGCTCTAGGGTCCTTTGGATATATATCCAGGATGCTGTGGCTGGGCCATATGGTCGACCTTAGGTTTTTAAGAATTTGCATGCTGATTTTCACAATGACTGGCCTAATTTCCATTTATCAGCCGTGTCCAGATTTCCTTTCCTCACACTTCTGTCCTGGTGCTTCTTGTTTTTGACTAATACTCTGACTAGCTTCCATTTGCATTTCCCTGGTGGCTAAACATGCTGACCATTTTCTCCTGTTTGCTGGTCATTTATACTTTGCCACTTTGCGCTGTCTGTCCATTTCATTAGTCATGTATTGATTGGACTCACTGGCTTATTACTTCGTTCAGAGTTCCTTATAGATTCTAGATATTATTCTTCTATAAAATGCACAGGTAGTAAAGGTTTCCTCCCACTCTATACTGATTTTCCAAGAATTGTTCCTTTGCTGTACAGTAAAAAATTCTGTGATCCAGTGTGTCTGTTCTTGGTATTATTGTTTGAGCTACTGTAGACCTTCTCTGAAAGTGTTTGCTTATGGATACAGCTTCAGTTCTGGTCTCTTATGTTTTATCTTAGAGTTTATTTTAGAGTTTCATGTCTTATGTGAAGTCTTTTGGTTCATTTTGAATTGATTTATTTTTTACAGAGTGAGGGTGTAGTAATTTAGCTTTGTTCTTCTACCTGTGGCTATCCAGCTTTCCCGGTACAGTTTGATGAAGATGTCTTTTCTCCAAAGTACGTTTTTTAACATAGAAAAGGTCTGGTAGATGGAGCTGTGTGGGCTTATGTTTGGTTCTCTTATTCTTTTGTATTGATCTACACATCTGGGTTTGTGGGAGTAGCATGCTAATTTTGTTACTATGCTTGTGCAGTATATCATGAAACCAAGTGTGGTAATATCATTAACACTGTTCACGTAAGTAATATAAGCATTATAGAAAGCTCCATTTTATTATCACATCCAGATGTCACTAATTTTTATGCAGTAGTCAGTGTCTTGACCCATAAGAATTTCTTATGTGTAGGAGTAGTTTTATATTGACAGTGACTGCGTGCTTTTTCTGTGGTAAAGTGACCCTCTAGAGTTTAAGTAAAGGTCAGGTCACAACAATACAAAAGAGTTTGTGTTAGGTAAAAGAAAAGATTCTCTCTCTCTCTCTCTCTCTCTCTCTCTCTCTCTGTCTCTGTCTCTGTGTGTGTGCACGCTCACACATACACAAGAGGACAACTTTCAGTGTTACACTTCAGCTTCTTTCCATCTATTCCTGAGACAGTGTCTCTTTGGCTTGAAACTAGCCAAATATGTTTAGGTGTCTGGCCACAGTCTCAGTTTCTCTCCTTTGTCTCCCCAGCACTGGGATTACAAATGGGTCACCTCCGATGCCTTCTCTTTTTAAACATGGGTGATGGAATTCAGGTCTTCATTCTTGCAAGGAAAGTACTTTACAGACCGAGCCATTACTCAAGTCTTTATTTCTTGTTGTTAGAGTGTCTTTGTTACTGTGCTGGGACACATTTGTCACTGGCACATTAAACTTGTTACCTTGTCAAGTTTTGAATTAGTTAAGAAAAAAAAAAAAAACCACACTTCTGAATGTATCTATACATTTTACTTTTAATTTAAAAATGTGAATAAATGATATTTGTGAGGAGCTAGAGAGTTGGTTCAATGGTTAAGATCATAGGCTGCTCTTCCAGAGGACCTGGATTCGATTCCCAGCATCCACACGGTAGGTTATGACTAACTGTAACTCCAGTTTCAAGGGACCCTCCACTTTCTTCTGGCCTTTCCATGTGATGTATAGATATACATGCAGGCAAGATACTCATGTGCATAAAAAGTGAAAAACAAATGATATCTATAAAAATATGTTGAGTGGAAGTAAAAAAGTAGTATCTCCCTCCCCTGCCCCCAAATAAAACCAGGCAAACAAGATAAACCAAACCAAAACAAAACAAAAAATCTCTCAAAAACAAACAAAAATCCCCAAACAAAACCAAAACACAAACCACTTTCCAGCTTCCAGAAAAACCAAGTCATTTGCTGCTCTCCTCGAATTTAAATGGTCATGACCAAGGTTGGCTAGAGAAGGCATGCAGCAAGTGTATTCAATAGTTTTATTTTCTGAATTAAGTTAATAGTTCTTTCTTGGCACAATTCATAGCTGTGAGGACCTCTCACAAAATAGTAAGGAATAGGAGTAAGCACAGAGCTCTGCCATAGATGACACCCCACAAGGTTGTAAAGAACGGGAGGGAGGGCATTTAGCTTTAGGTGTGTATGATCCATATTACCACAATAAAGATTAATGAATAATAGCACATTTAGAAGATGATACTGTCAAAAAGACAACATGATTAAATTTGATGTAGTCTAATACCATACTTCATTATTCAGAAATCCCGAAGAGCGCTTAATTCTTCCATTCACATGGCTGTTGATTCATTCCATAAAGGCTTATATACAGGTTACAATCACAATGACATTCATTTGGTTTTGGCATATGTAAACTTTAAATTAGAAAGAAACCAGGTTCAGTGCTTCTTAGAAGGGTGAACAAAATACTCACGGGGGAAAATATTGAGACAAAGTGTGGAGCAGAGACTTAAGGAAAGGCCATCCAGAGACTGCCCCATCTGGGGATCCATCCCATAAACAGCCACCAAACCTGGACATTATTGTGGATGCTGGGAAGTGCTTGCTGATGGAAGCCTGATATGACTGTCTCCAGAGAGACTCAGGCAGAGCCTGACAAATACAGAGGCGGATGATCGCAGCCAACCATTGGACTGAGCGTGGGGTCCTGGGTGGAGGAGTTGGAGAAGGGACTGAAGAAGCTGAGGGGGTTTGCAGCCACAATGGAGGGAACAACAGTGTCAACTGGCCTGACCCCCCAGTGCTCCCAGAGACTGGACCACCAACCAAAGAATACACATGGAGAGAGCCATGGTGCTGGCCACATATGTGGTAGAGGAGGGTCTTGTTAACCCTCAGGGGGAGGAGAGGGCCTTGGTTGTTCAATTCCCTTGTGTAGGGGAATGCTAGGGAAGGAAGACTGGAGTGGGTGGGTGGGTGGGAGAACACCCTCATAGAAGCAGGGGGAGGAGGGATGGAATAGGGGATTTCCAAAAGGGAAAACATTTGAAATGTATATAAAGTAAGTATCAAAAAAAAAAAAAAAAAAAAAAAAGAAAGAAAGAAAGAAACCAGCTTACACCATGTTTCTTGCTGTATAGGTTGAGGGATACAGCCCCAGGATGCAAAAACAGACTCGAATTCAGAGGTAGCTGCTGCTAAACTCCTGATAAAGGGCTGGAGTAAAGCACCTACTATCTATGCATGAGGGCCTGTGTCTAGAGCCCTAAAGCTCATATAAAATCACATGAGGCATCCTGGTCTGTAATCCTGGAGCTCCAATGTCAAGAAGGGAGGTATAGACATGAGAGTCCTTGGAACCTCTTGGACTAGCTAGCCTGGAATACACAGGGTAGACAAGTGACCTGGTCTCAAACAAGGTAGATGGCAAGTTTGGCACCTAAGGTTGTCCTCTAGCCTTTACACACACACTGTGATAGATATACACTCCCAGGCACGAACACACACACACATACAAATACAAATATAAAGTTTAAAAATATGGATAGAAATGTAGAGCTAACTAACCCTAATAGTGTCTATTTCAGATAGTCAGAGAGGGATGAGATTTATTGCTCTGTATAAGGTTGCTCTTTGGGCATTCTGGCGCTATCAGTTGACCACTCCAAATCACAACTTTGGATTCTTCCAATGGAATTATTGTACATTCGCTCATCTGCTTTGTGGTACCCACAGATCTCTGGGTTTAGCCTTAGAAGACGGATGCTCCTGCTGGAGTGCCGACCACAGGAATCCCAGGGTTCCTGATGGTGGCTTTGGTCTTAGTGTCTTGGTGCTAGGGATGTGCACCTGCTTAGCAGGTGGGGGAGCAGGAGACATAAGAATCCTCACTTCAGAAGAGACTAAAAGAATGACAGGAATGAGGTTGGTGTCAGCATGTAGGCTGAGAAATCAGACAATGCCATGAGCATGCTGACAAGGGATGAGTTGTTTATTAAGCTATTACTGTTATTTTATGAGGAAATACCCTCCCCCCCCAAAAAAGTACAGGAACATACACACGGAGAGCAATATATTTGCATGAGAATAGGGGAAATACTTCAATGATCGATTGGTTTATAGTCAGCCAATTCTTTTGTAACACTGGGAGAAGTATTAAGGCAGAGATTAGAATGCAGGCAGAACTGACTTTGCATAATTTTATATGTATGAAATTCGGTTAACACACTCTAGTCAAATAACAGTCAGACTATAGCTCAAATTTCAGTCACCATAATGTATTAGCTGTCTATGTAGAGCAGATCGTGGAAACATCACCTTAGCCCATAATTCACCCTGTGCATCATGCTCAGTGACCAATCATATTACAGCTTTGAAAAATCTGTTGGCGATTAATGCTTGGCACATCGCTTATGCAGGTTGCACATAGCAGGCGATTGAGGGGCTTCCTCGTTTTCAGTGATAAACATTTCATAAAAACTAGATAACAAGAAGGAGAAATTGGCTAACTAAGATAAAATGTCCAGCAGAGAATGAAAAGTGATAAGGCTAGCTCAAAGCTTACGTGGAAAGCAATGACCTGTATAAAATGAGTACCCAAGAAAACGTGAACACAGCCCAGCAGTTGCCCACCGGGTCCATGGCACACTGGAGGAAATGAGTCAACAGGAATTGCTGACATAAATGGATTTGATTGTGGTCAAAAGATGAAAATGTGAAGAGGAAGTGATGCTAGCAAAACCCCCTAGAGGAACTTTCCTAGGCATTTCATTATCCTGAGTGCATGATGAACAAGATGGAAATCAGCCTAAGCTTAGAAGAGAATATAACATTTCAGCAAGGCATAATAGAAAAAGAAAGATAGTCAATCTAAAATTGCAATTATCATCCCTGAAAAGGTAAATCAAAAAAATTATTTCCTTTATGAAAAAATTGATTCCCATGAATTAAAAATGGTCACATTCTAGGATGGCTACCATGTATGTAGATGTGCCCTGTGGTGGACCTTAAGCTGACATACGTGCACATTGAGTCTGGGTGACATCAGCAGGTCTTAGCCCAGTGTTCACAGTTAACCATTGTGCAATGGGCAGAATAAGCTTTAAAATGAACAAGAAGTAAACAAACCAGGGCTGGGACAAAAGAAAGGCAAGTGGGCCATAGTGACACAAATGCAGGTGCAGATCTCTTTATTCCAGTGTTTGATATTTTGCTTTACATTTTTTTTTTTTTTGCATTCAATGGGATTGAAAATATATAAACAGTTCAGTACTTACTCACAGGAGCTGAAACTTGCGTCCACACAAAAATCTGCAAATGAATGTTTATAGCATTTTGATTCATAGTTAGCTAAATCTGGAAGCCTGCAAGATGTCCTTAAGATGTGAGTGGAAGATCCAGACAGTTGAATGCTATTCATTGTTAAAATGAAAACAAAGCATTCTGCCACAAAAACATGAGAAGGAGACATCAGTCCTTAACAGTAAGGAAAGAGAAGTCAGACTGAAAAGGTCATTACAATACACCTTCAAATGTGTGTCACTCCAGCAAAGGTGAAGGATGCTGACAGTGACAGATTCCCGATGGCCAGGCAGTAAGGAAGGGGAGGTGAGCAGGCAGAGTGTGGGTAACTTTAGTGCAGTGGAACATATGTGCTTCATTACTCAATAGTGGATACGAGTCCAGTAGACAATTATCCACATCCCAGAATGTGTAGCACCAGGAGGTGAACCTGTGTGTACAAAGGCGAACTCGGGTGCACTTGATGCATCAGGAACCTTCACTGGAGGAGCCAATCATCACTTCTCAGGTCCTCAGGGTGCTTTTGTCAAGGGAGAAATAATCTCTGTTCTCCCCCTTCAGTATTGCTGTGAGTCTAAAACAGAAACTAAGACTATCAAAACCGTTCATTTAAGTGTTGTTGTTTTGTGCCCATGATATCTGATTCGCTTTATTCTGCTCATTTTTCTTCACCTTTCAGAAATAATTTTCTATTGGCAAGTGCAGATTTGCTGTAAACAGCATGGGAGATACATATGAAGAACTCATACTCTGGAGGGAGAGGAGGACTGACTACGGTTCTAATGTACTTTGTTACCTTGAGTTCAAAACACAAGGACTGGTCATGGATCTGTCTTTGCTGCAATGGCCTGGGAGCCTTTGAGCATAAATCAGAGTAGAAGGATTAGACATGATTCTTTTCCTCTCTCTCTCTCTCTCTCTCTCTTCTTTCTTTCTTTCTCTCTTTTTTGGTTGTGGTTGTTCCATTTTACTTTACTTTTGTATTGTCAGGGTGTCTCACCATGTAGCCTTGGCTGCCCTGGAATTCTGTAAGTCCTCCAAGCTGTGAGTTGACTTCATGATGCTCATGCGTCTGTTTCAGTGCTGTAATTAAAGGTATGTAACATCACACTTGGCCTTCTCTTTGCTTCCTCTCCCTCACATTCTCTCTTCTCTGCACTTCTTCCTCAGCTCCCCTCCACTTATCTTCCCTTTAAAAAATATTTTTGAGGTTATAATATAATTGGATTATATAATATAATATAATATTATATAATCCAATTATATTATAGAGAGACACAGAGAAACAGGAAGAACCCCTTCCTGTTTCTCTGTCCAAACCCTCCCATAATCTCTTTCTGATCTCTTTCAAATTCATCATCTTTAAATTTCATTATTTGTTGTTATACACACACACACACACACACACACACACACTCTAAATACATAAATACAACCTGTCCAGTATGCTGTATATGTAATCCCCCACTCCCCCCTGGGCTGACCCAACTGGATAAACAACTAGTGTGTTTCTCTTTGGTAGGACTATTTTTACAAGCTGTTAGAGATTCAACCCAGACTTTTGCACATGCTAGGTCAGTGTTTAAAAATGAACTACATCAAGTGTAGGGACTTTAATTTTATGGTAAGCTTTATCAGATGTTTGCATCTAGTTAGAAATTCAGATACAGCTGATATCCAGATAGGATTGCTACATTTAGCAAGCAAAAATAAAGGATGTCTAATTAAATCTGAAACCTAGATAATTAACAAGTTCTTTTCAAAATGAGTGCATCTTCTGAAGTGTTTTGGATAAACTTACACTGAAAAACCCCACTGTTCACTTGAAATCCAATTCTAATTGAACAGTTGACATTTTATCTGACATGTCTACAGTTTCCTTAGTTGGAGTTGGTTATAGAAAATTAATTTCCATATTTTCTCTCGGTCACTAATTCAGCTTCAGTGCTATTATTTAATGCTGCTGCTATGCATAGATAATTACATAATCTGAGGTGGGGGGTTACAAGCCTGTTCATGCAAGGTAAGAAGGAAGCTTTTGGCAGCACAGAGCAGGGCTATGGCTGAAGAGTCACATCATAGCTTAGGCATTTCTCAGCCTGTATCTCAATATTCACTGAGAATCATTATTTTAATGTCAAGCTTCTTTGCCTGCTAAGTCTAAGAGGAAGGAGTGAGTTTGATCTTGGCTCCTTCTAAATATAAGCAACCAAGGGAGCTTCTGTTCCAACCATGACCCTTCACAAGAAAAAGGTAAGTTGTAAGGCAGATTAGCTCTGGCAGGGAGCATCCATGCTTGGCAGACTTCCAAGAGTTGTGTAGTTGGGGTGCTGGAAGGATCTCCTGCGAAGCCAAACACACAAGATTCAAAGTCAGGAGCAAATCAAGGAGCCTTGGAGGAAGGTTGATTTAGATTCCTGACCATAATAAAGTTGTGTACCATAGAAGAGTTTGTTTAGCATTTGAAAAACTAAAACTCATTAAGTGTTCAGAGGTGGCTGATAAAAAGGGTAAAACATGACCCTCATGTTAACATCCAATATATACAAAGAACTCAAGAAGTTAGACTCTAGAGATCCAAATAACCCTATCAAAAAAATGGGGAACAGAGCTAAACAGAGAGTTCTCAACTGAGGAAACTCGAAGGGCTGAGAAGCACCTAAAGAAATGTTCAACATCCTTAGTCATCAGGGAAATGCAAATCAAAACAACCCTGAGATTCCACCTCACATCAGGCAGAATGGCTAAGATCAAAAACTCAGGTGACAGCAGATGCTGGCGAAGATGTGGTGAAAGAGGAACACTCCTCCATTGTTGGTGGGATTGCAAGCTGGCACAAACCACTCTGGAAATCAGTCTGGCAGTTCCTCAGAAAATTGGACATATTACTACCTGAGGACCTAGCTATACCACTCCTGTGCATTTACTCAAAATATGCTCCAAAATATAATAAGGACACATGCTCTACTATGTTCATAGCAGCCATATTTATAATAGCCAGAAACTGGAAATAACCCAGATGTCCCTCAATAGAGGAATGGATACAGAAAATGTGGTACATTTACATAATGAAGTACTACTCAGCTATTAAAAACAATGAATTCATGAAATTCTTAGGCAAATGGATGGAACTAGAAAATATCATCCTGAGTGAGGTAACCCAGTCACAAAAGAACACACTCACTAATAAGTGGATATTAGCCCCAAAGCTCAGAATACCCAGGATACAATTCACAGACCACATAAGCTCAAGAAGGAAGACCAAAGTGTAGGTGCTTCAGTCCTTCTTAGAAGGGGGAACAAAATACTCACAGGAGCAAATATGGAAATGAAGTGTAGAGCAGAGACTGAAGGAAAGGCCATCCAGAGACTGCCCTACGGGGGATCCGTCCCAAATGCAGACACTATTTTGTATGCCAAGAAGTGCATGCTGAAAGGAGCTTGATACAGCTGTCTCCTGAGACATCCTGTCAGAGTCTGACAAATACAGAGGCAGATGCTCACAGCCAACCATTGGACTGAGCATGGGGTCCCCAATGGAGAAGTTAGAGAAAGGACTGAAAGAGCTGAAGGGTTTGCAGCCCCATAGGAAGAACAACAATATCAACCAACCAGAACCCCCAGAGCTCCCAGGGACTAAACCACCAACCAAGGAGTGTCTACGGCTCCAGCCACATATGTAGCAGAGGATGGCCTTGTAGGGCATCAATGGGAGAAGTGGTCCTTGGTCTTGTGAAGGCTAGATGCTCCAATTTAGGGGAATGTGAGGACAGGGAGGAGGGAGTAGGTAGGTGGCAGAATACCCTCATAGAGGCAGGGGGAGAGGGATGGGATTGGGGGTTTCTGGGGGGGGGCGGTACCAGGAAAGGGGATAACATTTGAAATATAAATAAAGTATCCAAAAAAATGGTCCTTATAAGCTTGTAGGTTTGAAATGCTTGGCACTATTGACAGAATGAATAGGTATAGCCTTGTTGGAGTATTTGTGTCACTAAGGTGGGCTTGGAGGTTTCAAATGCTGAAGACAGGCCCAGTGTCTCTGTCTCTGTCTCTTTCTCTCTCTGTCTCTCTTTGTCTCTCTCTGTTTCTGTCTCTTTCTTATTCTCTTTCTCTCTCCTCCTTCCTAATGCCTGCTGCTACCATTGTAGAAATCCCAGCTCCTTATCCAGTATCCTGTTTTCCTGCATGTCACCATGGTTCCTTCCATGATGGCAATGAACTAAACTTCTGAAACTGTAAGCCAGCCCCAATTAAAAGTTTTCTTATTTAACAGTGCTGTGGTTATTATGTTTCTTCACAGAAATAGAATACTGACTAAGACACACTGAAATCTTAAATTGGGGTGCTAGTATGTTCGAGTTATGTGTTTTCTATGTGGAGGTACAGGTGTGCATGTGGTCAGAGATGTGTATGGGAGACATGGATGCTCATGTGGTGGGAACATGTATATATGTCGGAGCACAAGCTCAAGTGTGCATTTGTGCACTCTGTGTGTGAAGGCTCCTCACCTTATATTTGAGATGAGGATTTCTCACCAAACCCAGAGCTCACTCTTTAGCCAGACTTAGCCACTTCACTGTGGAACCCCGTTCTCAGCCTCTCAAGTACTGGGAAAGGTTGGTTACCACCCACATCCAGCTTTGGATTCTGGTTGATAATCTCTGGTTCTCATGCTTGCAGGGCAAACCCTTTTCTTACTTATCTGTTTCCCCAATTTCAGTCTTGGGGTCTCGAGGTGTTGTAACAATAGATCAGTCCCCACTGTGGCTGCTTCATTAACTCCTACAGGAATGTGTGGGGGGGAACAGCTTCATTTAAATCAATCCAGTTAAACTCAGAAAAAAAGTTCACTGTTCTTCTGTGTCCTTTAGAATAATGAAGTCAGATCTTTTCTCAAAGAAATCATGCTGGTGATGGCTTGACTGTTGATTTTGGTTTGCCTGTACCCTAGTATCTATAAACACTAATAGTGCTTTGATAAAGAGCATGTACTGAAGAGGAGGTTGGTCAGCAGTTGGAGGATTAAAACTCTTTAAGTGTTCAGAGTGGCTGAGAAAAAGGCTATGACATTTCTCCAGTCAACGTCACAAAGTCACAAGTGGGGCTGCATAGTGGATATGGGCAAAACAAGCAGTGTTCAGGTCCTGTGTGATGGCTGAAAAAACTTGCCTTGCCACCAATGACGAGTGACGACGGAGCTCCAAGATGGAGATGCCCAATAGCCCTTCTGGACTGGGCTGTAGTCTGGGATCCCGGTCAGTCTTGGGAATAGCTATGTGGCTTCTGGATAGCCTGGTAGCTGAATCCCATTGTTTTGACATTGCCCAAACTATCCCAAATGAACAGAAGGGAGGAAGCCTTGTCTGCCTGCTGGTCAAATCATGAAGACTTGGTTTGTTTATCAGAACATGCACATGAATGTATGTGACTGTATATGGGACTTGCTTATTTTTCCTTTTTTATGTGAAAGGTTGAATTCTGTCTATCAAAACATTCTTTTATTGTAAAACACCTCATGGCTTTAAAATCGTGGGAGAGAAAACTAATAGCCTTCACCTTCGTAGTTTTGTTCGTAACAGCAATATCTATCCAGGGGTGGGAGTGGGGTCTGATATTCACAAAGGGCCTTCCATCAGTGTGTCTGCTTCTGCTATGTCAACAAATACTTCACAGCAACTTCTCCTTCAGTTGCACTCAAGAGGAAAGACTTTGCAAATTAAGAGAATGATGACTAGATTATGTGATGTGGTATATGTCTAATTATTTTTCTACCCTTAGACAGACCTTCTAAAAGATATTCAGTGTTTGAAGAATTTTCAAAAGAATTTTCCCTTTTTATGCTTTATCTACCATGTTACCTTTTTTTTTTCCCCTTTTCCCTGAGAGCAATGTCAGAGAAGGGTATTTTCAAAGAGGATTCTGTTGCAATGATTAAAAGAAACATTTGTAGGTCAGAAAAGTAGTTTTCTGGGAAAGACAGTGGTGCTGAGGCAGAGGTCAGCCAGAGGCTGAGTTGGAGAGTTCCTGCACCTATGGAAAAAAACACATACAGGACCACTGTCTATAAAATACCCCGTCTGGTATCCAAATCCACTCGATAGACATTTATTTGATGATAAAGTAAAATCACATTTTTCAGATGCAAATGAGAGCCTGTAGCCTGCAGACTGCTGCTATGGAGACACTAGGGAAAGGCAAGCAAAACAAACTCACTTAACTAATACAGCCACTAAAAGGAGTGAAGAAAATTCTTCCATTGAAATGTATTGGTTTTCAGAGCCCTGACCTTTCTGCTTACATTTGATGAGGGGCATGGTGAGTTTCTGGGAAATAAGTGGCCTTACAAACTCTTCCCATTGCTTAAATGCTCAGTGTCTCAGAGCAGGGAAGACATGATGTATCACTTTGAGTCTTTGTTCCTTCCAGAAATTGGATCATACCGTGCTTATAGCTTGCACATAACACATTTATAAGCACTTCATTTATTGGAAGTGCGTAATAAAAATAAAATTTCCCTTAACTATCGGTGTCCTGGCATTCACAAAAATGAAGTAGTGTCATCAGTTTGGCGTCCTAGAGGAAGGCCACGTGCCAAATGGTGTGAGTTTAAATAATATAAAGAGCAATGTCAAAGTGGCTCAAGCAGGAATATGGGGCAAATTTCCATCAAAAGATAGGAAGAAGAAGATTTTTTTTACAATGAGTACCTTGAAACTGGGCTTTACATGACCAGCTCAGATATAGGCAATAAAAACTAACCGTCTGTGAAATCCAAATCGCTTCGAATAATCTGTAGTAAACTGTGGCTTGGGGGATGGGAAGACACTGTCATTCTACAGGAATCATAATTTTTTTAAAAAGGGAAAAATCTCTGTTCTTTAAACTGTGTATGTTTTGAGGCTATTGCGTACCTCTGGAATAGGAAACAGCCAGACTAATTAAATATTGCTTGAAAAACATTCCAGCTGAAATAAATGGATCTAGTGTGGTAATTCTTTTCCCAAATTATGCTTTTACGCTATACTTTCGTGATACTTGAAGCCATTTTTCTTAGGCTGTAAGGACAAGAAATAGCACAACTTATAGGTAGCTTTTTACACAAAGCTTAAAAAAAACCCCATCTTCCCTAACAGGAAGTAAAAAAAATCTACTTCCTGTTAATGATATGATAATGGCGGGACCCTTCAAAAAATAGAGGTGGGTGCATAATTGAATGGAAATTTTTTATCAACACAGAATGGGTAACATTTGAAGGGTCAGTGGCTCCCGAGACAAAGCACTCATGATTTAAGGATTTAGATAATGTCCATGAGAAGATTGTGATGTAACCATAGCTTACCCTTTCGAGTTTCTTCTATTGCTTCTTTTTTTCCCCTGTGAATAGTCTTTCAACCTTTAAAAAGGAATCTTTCAGTGAAATTGTCAATGAAACATTGTACAGGTTAAGAGAAAAGAGAAGTTACTGTCCAACCTACACCCATGACTCATTACAGACCGTTACTTTGCATCTTTGTACCTCACTACTTCTCTCTAGTAACCAACGTACCTGGATGTCCTCTGTCACAAATTAGTAAAAAGAGCTAGCACTAGAGGGAGACTTGCATTAATTATACCTGTTCTAACCGGCTAATGCTGCTTCTGAGCTGTCACACTTCCCCTGTTGTGCCTTTCCTGGAGTTTTGTTCAATTACTTTTTTGTGCCAAGAAACTTAGTAAAGCTTCAAGTACTCTGGTCGATGACTGTCCCTTATTCCTCCATCTGTGTGAGCATCTGTTCTACATGGTTTATGTCCCTTCCCAGGGATCTGAATCTTTACTTCCCAACTGACTCACTCTGTCTCAGCTGGCAAATCCACCCACCTGCTCCAGGGACTGAGTCCTAAGAGCCACTTGGCTCAGCAGAGAGCAGGTTTACAGGGACTGTGGTTCCTGCTGGTTCTAATTATTCACACCCTGTGGCTCTGTCTCGTGTGTGTATACATGCACATTGGTCCTACCACTTAGCCACTGGAAAACATTTCTTAAGAGTTATCTGTATGGTAGTGTTTTTTTCTACTCTCCATAAAAGGGGCATTTTTATGCTTCCTGATAAAGAAAGATATTTCCATAGTGATATTAAACAGTGCAAAGGAAAGCAAAAGCTCAAACCATAATTTTGAAACTGACCAAAAATATAATCTGAAAAATAAAATGAATAAAACATTTAAATTATGATTATTTTGGTTTCAGATATCATGGTGAATTTTTAATATTTATCCTCTTAAATTAAAAATTATACTGAAAAAATTAAATCATAACACATCTGATTATCTTTAGCATTTTATCTGTATGGAGGTAGAAAAATTATACTGGTATAACTAAAGAATAAAAAATTGAGGGACTTTAAAAAATATCTTCCCCACAAACATTTTGTGTATTTTTTTAGGCTTTGATATCGGAGTATTCTAGCTTCTTGAGATAAATATGAATTTCTTTAATGGGAGGCTACAGATAAGGAGTTGATACAGAACCCAGGAAAACACCAATTTGAAACTTGGTTAATTACATGCATCGCCAATGTTATTCAAGTATGTTCAGTTCAAGCTGGGATAATGAGAGTTCTCGAGGTGAGCTTAGATAGTAAGTAGATTCCTCATACAGTCCAACAATGAGTTCGTGCAGTCAGATCTCTATCAGTCTCAAATATCAACTCGCACATACGAAGAATTTAAAAGTTTAGGAATACCTTCCTTCAAAGCATAACCATCATACCGTTTTGTTTGAAGTTATTACTATGCTGTCATTGTAAGAAATTATTTAATTCTTATACATTATTATTTTTCTAGGTTGGTAAATAAGGCTTTGATAGAATGTATTGCTTGTATATGCCAGGCCTTGTAATTCCATCACTCTAGATCATGATAATATGTGGACTTCAATGAGATGAGGCAAGAGGATTATGAGTTTTTATTAAAAATTGCTATTGCAATAGTGAGAACTTGTCTCTGACTAGACCATTCTCATGGACTCTGAGTTACACTAAGCGGAATTGGGTAAATCATGTCTGATGGGCCCAGAGTCAGCTTGATTCGGCACTATTACATGAAGGTTTGCCTAAAGTAGATTTAGTGAAGAGAGTGCTTACTCATATTGGAAGAACACTGATATAGGTTTATTAAGTGGAGCTGCTGATAGATGGGAGAGGCAGACCGAGAAAGAGAGGAGAGAGAGAGAGAGAGAGAGAGAGAGAGAGAGACTGAATTTGGACATCCTAATAATTGTTGATACTTAGGGTCGTTTATATGTAGGAAAAATTTAAAAAGTAGTGCATTCTCATGTTCCAATACGGTTAATGTCTCATTTGAATAGAGACAATGGTTGCTGTCGCAAGCCTTGTATACAGACACCAAAGTTCAAAGAATATGGTCTGTGAGGAAGATCAACAATAGGTGATGGATAGGTTTCTCAGTAGAGTAAAATGCCTGGCTGGAAAATAGTGATGTAAATACTAGTAACTTATTAGTAACTAAATGTGTAAACTTGATGGGTCTGGTAGTAATCACTTATGAATGACTACAGTAAATCTTACAACAATCTTGTGAGCTATTAATATTGTGCTCACTTTGCAGAAAAATACAACTAAGATGCAGGTGAGGAACAGCGTGTACACACAACTCATATTAATAGCTAAATAGCTTATTATTCCACAAAGCAGTTTCACAGAGTTAGGGGTAGTGATGCAAGAGTTGACATCTGGTTACAAACTCAGCCAAGTTTAATCTTAAAAGCAAACCTTGTTTGGCAGTATTACTATTTAAAGTGAAATATGAGAACTATATTTTTCTTTTCATTTTGTTAGTATTAGTACTTATTTTCTTCAAAACACTAGGCAATCTTTGGATCATTTTGATCCATGTTATTATATGGAAGACTAAGGAAGTTAACTATTAACCATCTATTCATTTGTTATGGCTTCCAAATTATGTCATTACTTGCCTTGGCACACACATAACAGACGCTAGATTTCAACGTATTGTAAAAAGGAATATTTTATTGCAGTTTGGGCCAGAAATGTTTATCTGCATTCACTATGAACTTATTTTTATCAGTATTAAGAACTACTCTGGATGCAAGGAATCAGAAGTTATGGGCTGATGTAAGCATAGCAAAAGACATATCAAGACTGGAAGAGATGAACCCACCAATAGCATGGGAAGAGAAAGTGAGGCTCAGGACCAAGGACAGCGATCCAATCATTCATGCTGCCAGTGATTGCACACATACTGAGCATTAGGGCAGAAGATAGGGAATAAATCCAGTACCTAACTTCTCTGAGTCTGTAAACTTGACCATTAGGAGATATCTATAGATAATACAATTTAGCTGCAATAAAAATGCTACCCTTGGTTTGGAAGATGTATCTGTGTTTCACCAAGCTTTACTTTCCTTCAATTTGCTTTTCAGGACTAAATGTAGACATTATTCCCATTTCTCTCATTTCATCTTACATTTAGAATCAGCTGCATTTCTGGAAATGTCCTCAACCTAGGGCTGCTGTGAAGACAGCCATGAGGTAGACATTATTTCAGTACAGGAGGAATCCCAGTACATAATAGAGGGGCAAGCCCCATGCCAATCCAGTTCTGTTTTAATAGGTGATGGGTAATAAATTAACAACCGTGTGTTTGACATGCATGTTACCTTTTAAATATCTTATTTAAACATATCATAAATGTTTTATCTGTAATAGATCTATTTTTCAGAATAAGATGTTATCCTTTTATCTTTGATGGCTATATTTAGCTTAAAGTATTTTCTGAAAATGAGGATTTTGCAATTATCTCTCCCAGTACAGGATAGAAAAAGTGCTGACATATGTCTATTGGTTTGGTTTGCCACAGAGAAAATAGAGGCCATCAGACAAATAATTATGATTAAGAAAAAAAAACCTTCCAGCTTTTATCTTTTGAAATCCTTTTCATAATCAGTGGAGATTTATTTCAAGAACAACCACTCACAATTTGTAGATATACACTCACAGTTTGTAGATATACACTCACAATTTGTAGATATACACTCACAGTTTGTAGATATACACTCATAATTTGTAGATATACACTCACAATTTGTAGATATACACTCATAATTTGTAGATATACACTCACAATTTGTAGATATACACTCACAGTTTGTAGATATACACTCACAAGAACTATGGAGTATGGCCCTGGAGAGAGAGCTCATCTGTTAAGAGCGCTTGTTTGTTCTCAGAGGACCTAGATTGGTTCCCAGTGTCCACATGGTGTCTTATAACCATGTGTAACTCTACTTTCATGGAATCCAGTGCTTACCCTCTTCCAGCTCTGAAAGAACCAGGAGCACATGTGGTGCACAAATATATGTTCAGGCAAAATACAGAAGATGAAAATAAATAAATCTTTGAAAATTTTCTATTTCTAAAAAGATCTATGGCAATTATTCATGTATAAATTTGGTCAAAAGAATTAAGGGAGAAAGTACATTCCACATATGAAAGCAGATATATATGCCTGGCTATTTACTTCAGTTCTCTGGTTTCTTTACTTTGTTCTGTGGTAGGTAAACCACTCAGGATCTGAAGTGAGGCATATTGAGATACCTCTCTCCTTTGTGGTTTCTCAAATCTCCTGAATCCTGTTGAGGACCATGAAACAGCCATTTTTGAGAATTAGGCCCAAGTGCATCCAGTCTCAAGTACAATTTATGAATATATTCTAAATATATTACACTCAGACACTTAATGCTAAAAAGAACCCGAGTATTGTGATCCATCTCTGTTGAGTCTCCTGTAATAGTTTGCTAAGAAAAAGAAAATGGAATGGGTATTTAGCAGTTCCCTCGAAAATATTACCAAATATGTATTGATTATTTCTGGGCATTATAGATGGGCATACAATGAGTTGTAGGCTTCTATGGCCTTCTGCAAGCTTAGAACAGGCAGGAGTGGCCTATAGAAACTTGACCTTGAGAACAGCCACACAAAAGGGAAAACTGAGGACGATGCTGATGAGATCCCATGTTTGTGACTTTTTAAATGACTGTGCTTTCCATGAGCACTTATTTGGAATACCAAACAAAATTAACTGTTATTCTTTAAGAGTTCTATTCACTTAACTTTAACATGAAACTCATCAACAAGGAGGAAAAAACATCCTAACTTATATGGAATCATTTTTATTATTAAACCATAAACTGAAAGCTGATTTTACGAATCATTCAGTTGCCTTTAGTTTATTTTAATGATTTATTGATTTATGACATTAAGCATGAAGAATCATTACACAAGAATAAAGATGCACATTCACCCAATAAGCCCCACGGTTCAAGAAGAAAAAACAAAACAAAACAGGGTCCTATAAGATAACTAAATTCAGCATATAAATTATAGTACACATAAATTTTGTGCTTGCTTTCATTTCCAGAAAGTGCAGCAAGCATTGAACATAATTAAAATTCAGTGTAAAAGAATGGAAGCTGTTCTTGTACTAATTAGAAAACTGTCAGGGATCAATTTTGATACTTCATAGACATTGCTGCTTCTTCAACTTCTTCCTCATCTTGTTGATGATCAACTTGGTTTTTCTTAGTGATCATTAACTGATTTTCTTTTACGTTTGTGTCAGACTTTGACATTTATAATCTTCATGAGGTTCTAGAGCTTAAAGTTAAAATCAAGGGAAACAATGCATTTCCCTACAGAGAGTTCCTCATGGAAACAAGAGATACTTCTTTAGTCTGTGCACAAGCGGTTAAATCTTCACATGGGAGAATCATTTTTTCCCCTACGGCGGATAATTCTGAAAGAGAAGTTTGTTCTTTAATCCTCCATTCCTCTCTACCTGTAAATAATACAACTTTTACACATTTCATATTAGTTCAAAAATTCTTGACAATGCATTCTTTCTAAATCTGTTTCAGGAGGAAGCTTCTTTATTCTGAATAAAGAAGAGGAGGCCGAAGTGACTTCAGAGTGCACAGGGAGAAGACAGATAAGGACCCATGACATTCACTTGGACAACAGGCAGCTAATGAAGATGTGGTGGTTGGGAGAATACCCTCATAGAAGCAGGGGGAGGGGGAGTGGATAGGGGGTCTCCAGAGGCGGGAGCTGGGAAAGGGGATAACATTTGAAATGTAAATGAGGAAAATATCCAATGAAAAATTGTGATCCTCAGGATCAGTTGAGGAGATCCTTTGATAACACTTTCCAAATCTCTACATTTGTAATGTAATGGAATTCCTTACTTTAGTTTGTAAAGGCACTATATTTTGAATAAAGTTTACCCAGAGGTCAAAAAGAAATTAAGCTTGGCAACAAGAATTATCTAAAAATTTTCTTGTAATGATAAAAATGTACAGTTTGAGTTTATAAAGGTAATTGGTTAAAATTAGAATTTAAGTATGAAACCTGGATCTTGGTGGGGCAATATCTCTTTATTTCATGTTAATAGAAACTCAGTATAGTAATGAGAATTAATTAAAACAATCAAACAGATACTGCTGAAATGGTAGTGGTTGTGGAAATGAATAACTTTCAAACTAAAATAAACATGTATTTAACAATAAATAGCAATGTATTTGTGGTTCCTTTTTCTGCCAGTATCTCTTATTGTATAACTTTTTCTTAGCAGAAAAATCTCTAATCCCTCTCTACACTTTGTGGCTATGTCTTCTAGTTGGACATCATCACTATCATTGAACCAGAGCAGATGTGGTTATTTGCACAGCCCCTCTTAAGATTGGACCCATTTTACATTCAGTTACGGAGAAGCAGGACTCATAGGGCTGTGAGGCTCTTGAGATAATAAGGACTCAGTTTGTGTTAGAGATCATATAATCAAGTTAATGGGGAGTGTGGATGTTTTCTATTCTATATGTGTGTTCAGCTGCACAAAAACGAATGTGCAGCAAGCTAGTGTGACAGAGAAAGGCTAGAAAGGGAGGGCATAGTCACGGGGGATGGTGTTGGTAGTGGTGTGGTAATTGTGGACTGGAGTTAGTATGTAGAATTGAAGAAAGAGGATAGGTTATAAGATCTGGGGCAAAAAAATGTATATAGTAGGCTATAGAACACGAGTAAGGAAACACAAAAGAGGGAGAAAATTCATAAATGTTGAACAGAGACAAAAGTAAGAAATTGACCATAGAGAAAGTAGAGTTAACAAAACCATAGATTCTTGGATGTGGCTTATATTTCAATGTCTACTGCTTGTTTTTCTCTCTGTGCACAGGAAACTGTGTTCTACATATAAATTGCCCCTTGGAAGTTGGAAAACATAATATCCTCACCCAAAGTTTGGACGTGTGCAGCAGAAGAGGCTCATGGACAGGCTGTGGGACATCTAGAAGGACACAAAGACTAGTGAGAGAGTGGGCCCATGAGGATGCTGGCCAGCCCACATTTCTTTTTCTTTTTTCTTTTGTATGTGTATGTTTATACATGTACATGTGCTTATGTATGAGTGTAAAGACCTATGTTAAGTGTCTTCCATTAATCTTCCCCTTAGGTAATCAGGCAAGATCTGTCACTTGAACCTAGAGCTCTCAGGTTCAGCTACTTTAGCCTGTCAATTTGTACTGTTGAGCCTCTGTCTCTGCCTCCAGAACCCTGGGTTCACAGGCAGGACTATTGCCTACTGGTGCTGGAGATGCTTGTATCACAGACAATCCCCACACTAAGCCATATTCCCAGATTTATATTTTTCATTTTTAAACCTTAAGAGAAATTTATGTGTGCAGGTTGAATGATTGATGACTATACTTCAAGAACATTTCTTTATGTCTCCTTGCCTGTGTGCAGTATAGACAAGCAGTTTAAAAAATGAGAGAAATATAACTGTCTGCTGTTTAGGAAAGGAAATGCCAATAAATAATGTCACTTTTTCTCTACTGCTGAATTCCTCAGTGTTTCCTCCATGGTATGGAGCAAAAGGAGTCCTTAGATCTCTGTTTGGTGACACCACAGGGGTCCCATTGTCTCACAAGAAACACTGCATTTGTTTGAAGTTCTCTGAGGCCATTATTCAACAAAAAGGAGCAATACTTATGATTCTTTAGGAAATTTAGGAATTTGCTCAACCAGGAAGGTACTAAGGATTAGGAGATTCTATTTATTTATTTATTTAGGATATTTACTTTATTTACATTTCAAATGTTTCCCCCTTTCCAGGTCTTCCCTTCAGAAACCCACTATCCCCTTCCCCTCCCCCTGTCTTTATGAGGGTGCTCCCCCACCCACCCACCCTCTCCCAGCACTTCCCAGCATCTACAGTAACATCCGGGTTTGGTGACTGTATATGGGATGGATCCCTAGGTGGGGCAGTCTCTCAATGGCCTTTCCTTCAGTCTCTGTTCCACATTTTGTCTCCAAATTTCCGGATTAGGAGATTCTTAAAGATGTTTCAAATAACATAAGAAATTGGGATCAAGCCAACCAGTGGTCTTGTAGCCATCAAACATTAAATGTTTTAGACTACAATCACTATTGTTTTTTTAATCATAAAAACATTTTAGTGGAATTCAAGTGAAAATTTCAAAAAATTAAGATGGTTTAAAGTGTCAAGCTTAGTGGATTTGTATATAAAAGTCACAATTATTAAACTGTATATATAAAGCACTGGTCATAAATATGCATAATAAATATGCATAGGGTTTATTATCACTATATCTCTGTGTGAAATAGGCAACTCTAGCAAGAGCATCTTGAGGAGCTAAGTAGGCTCTTACTAAACTGTGTTCCCTTATAGCAGCTTTATCTGCGTCTAGGGCAGAAAATGTGCAGAACAAAGTGAAC
The DNA here is from genome assembly GCA_019843965.1 of Rhynchomys soricoides. Classification (NCBI taxonomy): domain Eukaryota; kingdom Metazoa; phylum Chordata; class Mammalia; order Rodentia; family Muridae; genus Rhynchomys; species Rhynchomys soricoides. The sequence goes on from JADRCH010000241.1 coordinate 3,692,805, forward strand.
ATCACTTCAGTTCTCCGAAGAGGACCTCTTTCTTGGAACACCAGTCTATGGTCCTCTTCTCAGGCTCTGCCTCAGATCTGGAAATCACAAACTTATATTTTCAAATGGAAAAGAAGGAATTCAGCATGAAAACTTCCAGTGATGTCACCCAATCCCAGAAAAAGTAGAATAGTTGTACAACTCAAAAATTTCCACTTTTTAACCTTGCCCAGGGCAACTTAATTTGGGCCTTAATGTTCTCTAGTACTTTTCTGTGTATGCCCCACCTTCTGTTTCTGGGTAGATTTTCTTCTTACTCATAGGGTGGAGGGATGGCTGTCACAGGTAGCAGGTTGAGTGGCAATCTCAGAGTACGTGCCAGTGGGTACAGTAAACCATCCCAGAAGATATTTTTTCTTTTCTCTGGTACAGTCTTTGGTGGATGCCATGGCTGGGTTTTTCCTGGAGACTTCCTAGCTTGCGCTCACCTGTGAAGATGTAGTCTGCCTGGGTTGGTTGTCTGGGAATCTTTCTTTTTTTTCCAGGATAAGACTATGTCTCCCTCTGCCCACTTTTCTATAGATATCTTTCTCTTCCTCCAGTGAACACTTCCATGACACCCATTTTAAGGTTTTTACCTCCAGCAGAATTCATTTGTAGATTTAAAGCTGGGTGTAGAAATGATGCTTCATTCAGAAGAGGCCATCTATTCTTTTTTGGGTTACAGTTCCTATGTGTCTCCCCACACATCTTTTCCTTAGCTTGAGGATGAGGAGTCACATGACTTCCCCTTCCCTAGGAATGTGGGTGGGAAGTCACTGTTAATCTTAGACTTTAGTCATATTTAGGCTAAGGTCAGGGACTTGCTATTGTTAAAAAGACCAATCTGGTTCTGTTTTCTTGTCAATGTCTGCAAATCCTAAAGCAATAATTTAGCCTATATCTCTTTTCAGAATATATGTGTTACAGGGTAGTTGTCTGGTACTTCCTTTGATGAAGCAGGAAGAGCAATAGCATTTAATAACATACTGCACTTCCAAATTGGGAAATCCAGGAAAAAGGAAATCAGGTAAGTGGAGCAGGATATTTTGTCCAGTGCAACCAGTGTATAAAAATGGCAGGGGAACCCTGTAATGTGAGACACTGGCCACAAATCTAGAAGTTTCAGTTTGAGATGCTCAGAATGAGACCTTTCCATTTTGGACTTGGCCGATCAAGTTAAGCACACCTTTCCTTAAGGTTTATATTTTGCTTAGACCTTCAAATATAATTCAGGCTTAGACCTGCAAATATAACATTCAAGTGAAACAGATTGGTCATCTGAAACATAGACATTAAGAACAAAAAAGTGCTTTTGTTACTGTGTTATAAACAAACCTCTGAAGAGCACAATTGCTCTTCCTGCAATTTTATTCTTATATTTCCCTTTGTTGTAGGGTTCTAACTCTGGAGCAAAACTTCTAGTCTAAGCAACAGCTCAGACAAATCTGGTAGGCAAACTTCTAGGCTATGCTGACCTTTAAGAAGAAAATGTAATTTTATTCTTGTCTCCATTTCGTGTTTAAAATAGAAAAAAAATCTCATTTGTGTTAGAGATGGTGAGCCACTGGCTCCAACACTGTCTTCTAGAAAAATGTAGAATTTTTGTTTATTTGTAACACAAGGATGGCTTTGTTTGTGAGCTAATTCTTATTTTACTCAGGTAGAACAATATTTATAAGGTAGAAAGAAACCATCAATGGGCACTCTGTATTGAGGATTTTTTGATTCACCAGCCATAATAAACCTTAAAATTACCAATTTGCTTTCACTTTAATCAATTTGGACTTGAAATCACTAATTTTCCAAATGTATGTGAAAACCCTACATTTCAATCTGTTTTAATTGTCCAAAATAATTTAAAAGAGCCTATTTCATAAATTATGACAAGTATGGAAAAAGTAATGAGAAACATTATTTTAAATTACTCAGTCTATCTTAAGTTTACTTTGGCATACTATTATTTCAAAGTTGGCTTTGACATGAACACAATTTCTCACCTCTTCAAAAACTCAAGTTCACTTCCTTGAACCAAGATAGGGGTGACCATGAATTAGATGGTCTATAGCTTGGTCATAGGCTACTAAGATTTCCTCTTCATTTTTGTGTGTTAGGAACTGTGTTAATACAGTGGAATTAATTAGTTTCTGGCTCAAGGTCATATATGTTATATGCGTATATGCATATACATGTATCTGTATATATGTATACATGCGTATATATGTATACACACACACATACATACATATATCTATATGCTAGAGTCCAGGGAAATCACACCACCATACCTGCTTATCTCTTCTGTTTGCTGCAGTTCAGCTCCAGTTGTAAACTTCAGCAGTTTTCATGATGTGCCTCTTTACACATGGTATGGTATTAAAATATGTGTGTTGCTGTACAGTACAACATACTGGGACCCTCAGAGAACAGAGGGGAAGTTTTTGTATGTAAATTGATGGGGATAGTTAAGGAAATAGAAGTGGGCAGAGGGAGAAGTTGGAAGACAGAGTAACTGCACTCAAACTCTAAGCAGATGCCCCAGGAATGCTGGGCCCAGAGGAGCTGTTCAGTTATCTGAAATGGAGGCAAGATGGTTGGATGGAGGCATACCTGCATACCTGCATACCTGCATACCTGCATACCTGCATACCTGCATACCTGCATACCTGCACACCTGCATACCTGCATACCTGCATACCTGCAGGGACCAGCCATTTGCTTTAGACTGTCCCTAGAGGGAGGGAATGATTTGGGACTGGAAAATGGATCAGATGAGAGTAATTCCAGAAGACTCATCTGAGGACTTTTGGTTCTCCAAGTTAGCTAGAGACTAATGCCTCAGTCCTGAGCAGCATGCTAATGGACAGATGACCAGGGCAGCTGCCATAAGGGTTCCTAAGGCTCTCAGGTCCTAGAAATTGCAGGCAAGAAGAACTTCAGAAGACTTGCCACGAGTCCTTAATATGATGATGCAGTTACCACTTCTGTAAGGAAACCGTTGATGGTACCTCATTAAAATGTTGAGCTTCCTTTAATGAGTTAATACCACAACAATTGCTCACCTTAGTTAACATCAGAGATGAGGTGGTGATAAGGACCAAGGAGTTCTAAGTGTTTGCATCTAGACTATTTTTAGGTACCCAGTTAGAAAAGGGCAGTTGTTTAATTTCTTGGCATCCATTACAGTCATTGATATGGTAGGTACAGCAAGGACTGAAGGGACTTCCTGTCCTCCATGTGATGAACCAGTTCAGGAGAAAAGAGTCAGCAGTCATTACTGGTATGATGCTGTGATTAGCAGTAAGAAGAGGGACACAGATTATGAAGGACAGTGACTCACAGTGGTTAGAGTTGGCTTGATTCATTCACAAGAAGAGCAAGTCAAATTTTCAGAAACTGCTAACTTTGGTTAAACATAGGCATTATTGAAGATAAAATTATATAAATTCAGCATTTGTGATGGCTAATCCTGGTTGTCAATGTGACTATATCTGAAATCAACTAAAACCCAAGCAGGCAGTAGGCCTGTGAAGGGTTTTCATGATTGAATCATTAGAGGTTAGAAGACACACTCTAAATCTGGGCCACATCTTCTTGTGGGAGCCTACATAAAAAACAAACAAATAAAACAACAACAACAACAACAGCAACAACAACAAACGAAGAAACCTGTTTGTTTTTGCCTACTTGCCCTCACTCTCATTGGCACGTCCATCTGTACTAATCCGGAGGCAATATTCTTCACTAGTTTTAGAACATATTTCTTTGGGATTCCAATATAGATGACAGACCAGCATCTTGCTAGGACCCCAGCACTAGATGGAGACTGCAGAGATTTAGTCTCATGGCCTTTCTGTTAGGAGCTATTCATTGTTGCACTACTCAGATCCCAGCTTGTAAGTCATAGTGCATCACTCCAATAAACCCCCACCTGTGTGTGTGTGTGTGTGTGTGTGTGTGTGTGTGTGTGTGTGTTTCATGCTATGATTTCTTTTCCTGGAAAACCCTGACTAACACCCCCTTACATAAGTTCTACTAGAACTGAGCCTGAAGAGCTGTGAATGCCGAGATGCAGGACTGTTCACAGTTTTGAGGATAAGTGAGTGTTGAGTGCTCAGCTCGACACAGGACATTTATTCTCTCTTCTCTAAGATCCAGGGAACATCAAAGACGGTTAGAAAGAATGTAAGAAAGGAAAATAGAGAGAAAGGCTGTCGACCACTCTCTACTGGATGTGGCAAGACCATTGTAGTCATAGTACCTGTGGTAGCCAGGATTGGACCTGCACAAGACTAGGCCTGTCAATAGTCAGCCATTGATGAGGGAGGGGCACGTGGAGTCATATTCCTCCACAGGGAATATTAATTGTGAGTGGATGCTTGGGGAGGTAGAGTCACTGTGTACTCGCTGATGACCACAGCAGTGTCCAGAGGGTATTTTCATATCCATGGCCACACAGACAACCTCAGTTAAACTTAGTGGCTCACCAACCAAACCAAACCACAACCACAACAACAACCATGAACAGGGGAGAAAGACTATTAGGCAGAAAGTTTTAGGCAGGGGGAGTTGATAAGATGAGGGGGGGGGTGAGGGTACTCAGAATAGACTATACACACGCATGAAATTGTCAAAAAATTTTCCAGTAATAAAAATAAGACCAGTGTGTATTGAAAAACACCTCATCTCTATACTATACTACACTGCATCCTATACTATAACTCATACTCTGAGATCTCATGACCCTTGCATCTATCTTGAGAAAATGTATATGTGTTACATGTGTGTTACCATGAATATTTTTCCATTTTTGTATTCAGGAACAGCATATCAAGAGCTCTGCATTGGTCTTGCTGAGATTGTGTAGGCTGCAGGGATTGTCAAATGCTTCCGTTCACATTTGAAGACTGGATAGTGTTTGGTTTATTAGTGTGCTGGCTGTCTGGACTTAGGGCAGGAAAGGAGAAAACAAGACTGCCCTGCCAAATGGGGTGCTGTGCTCATCTTTATCTTTTCACTTTTGTTCTTAGTGAAAACGAGAATATCAGTCAATATGGATGCCAGGGGCACTTTCATTTCGCAACAGCACGAGCAGCTTTCTAAACTGGAGAATGATAAGACTTTAAGGCCAACTGTTGGTGCTTATCTTTCCCCTGTACTCCCATCCTCAGCTCTTGTGGTTCAGCTGCCTTCCTCACCTGACCCCTATCTCTTCACTGCCAACACCCACAGGCTCTCTCCATCTAGAATCCGTCTGTGCACGCTGGCCTGGGGATCAGGCAGACTATCTTCAGTCTCTTTCTATCGTTTAATCCCAGTTTCCCGGTACTACCTTCAGTCCTGTAGCAAAATACCTGCTGGGGTCTCTCCAACCTCTTTGACCCAATTCCCTGAGATTCCATATCCTCAAGGACCTAGCCTTCCTACTTCACCTCATTCCCTTCTGTCTACACTCTACCTGGAAACCAGCTGGACTCACAGACTGCGACTCAGTAGGTGATCTTTGCTCTCCTCCCTCCTCTCTATTTCCAATGCCCCAACCTTATCCCCAGTCCTGCAACAGGCCACAACAAAATCCTAGAAGAAAAACTCTTCTAACCTACAAAAGAAGGCTATCAGGGTATAAGAAAGATAGAGATTGTACCATAAAAGAGATCAAATGTCGTAATAAATCTAACATTAAACATACAGATCAAAGAAAGAATAATAAAAGCTGCAAGGGGAAAAGTTCAAATAACATATAAAGGCAGGCCTATTAGAATAACATAATGCACATGTATATATATTTCTCAAGTAATAAATAAGAATGATTTTAAAAAGAAAATAATAAAATCTAAGGCTTTAAATATAGTCTAGTTCTGTGAAACCATGGTTAATACAGCCATAGCTGCCTAAGAACACAAGACTTCAGCAGAATTGACAGGAATACTTTGTGAAAATAGTTCTGCGAAAATTACTTTTCAACTATTTATGCTATCGATCTATTGTCATCATCTTCCATTTGCCTGTTTTATCTGTCAATCTATCTGTCTGTCTGTCTGTCCGTCCATTTATCCATCCATCCACCCACCCACCCACCCATCCATCCATCCATCCATCTGTCTGTCTATCATCTATTTATATATCTATCTCCATCATAATAATGTGCTGTTTATTAGTGATTTACGTCACTTATTAAATCTAATTACACAATGGAATTTTGTTCATTCATAGAGAAGAAAGCAATCATGGCATATTCAGGAAAATGTACGGAACTGTAGATTATTACACAATGTGAAATAAGTTTTAGTAGCTATTATCATTCTAATGTAATCACACATTGGGGTGGGAAGAAGGGATTTAAATGAAACTCCTTTTTCAGGCATTCCTAATGCTGCCACAGCCACATTGATTGGCAACCCCTTACAGCACCATTGATGTACCTGCTTTCCTTTATAAGGTGTCTTTATACAGTCAGGCTAACCCAAAATCTTTTTTCAGTGGTTAGTATGGCAGAATCATTTCTTTAAGTTATCTAGTGATTCCTAAACTTTCTCCCCACTACTGGAGAGCGTCATCCCTCTGCTATGCCCAAATGGCAAGGCTGGTTATTAGGTTTCCAGGTGTCTGTGCTGTCCACATGTGGCTTTCTACCACCTAGCCCTTGGTGCCGTCCATTTTATGAGTCCACAGATCTCACATGTTCTCTTCTTATACCGGCTGCTTTTCTCAGGTGGAAACCCAGAGTGAACATATTATAAATCCAAAGTATTATTAAATTTAGACTTTAAAAGTTTATGATTTTTCTAGTCCCAACTGGTTTTGAAATATCTAAAACATTTTTTACTATTTTATTATATGAGTATTTTGCTTGCATGTATCTTTGTGAGTCATGGGCATACCTGGTGCCTGTGGAAGACAGAAAATGACATTGGATCCCTTAGAAGTGGAATTATAGTTAGTTGTGTGTCTCTATGTGGGTCAGAATCAAATCAAGGTCATCTGGAAACCAGTGCTTTTGTCTGCCAAGCCATCTCTTCAGCCCCCATTTATAAGGATGAGTATAAAAATGGTTTCTAAGAGGCAGCACAGACATCTTAAGAGTAAGGAGGAGAAGAATGATGTCAGACAGGCATGAAAATCCTGCAACAAAATCTACTACTTTGTGGTAGATTTGTTTCCATTGAAATGTTTCATGATACAATACTTCACTCCCAGTACCAGAATCTCTCAAATGGAGAACACAATGGTTTCCATCTTTCTTCTGTGAGAGACTAGTCCCTTGTTTATCACAACTAAATTAATGCAAAGAAAAAAATGAATGTTCTAAACTTTCTTTTCTAAAGCATGGCTAAATAATTTCAGTTGTAAACAAATTTTTATCCTGTCTTCTATCAAATTTTTTTCTTTTTTCTTTTGATACTTTATTTACATTTCAAATGTTTTCTCCTTTCCAGGTCTCCCCTTTGGAAACTCCCTATCCCATACCCCCTCCCCCTGCCTCTATCAGGGTCTTTCCCCACCCACTCACCCACACCCATCTTCTATCCCTGGCATTCCCCTATATTGGGGCATCTAACACTCTCAGACCTAAGGGCCTCTCCTCCCACTGATGGCCAACAAGGCCCTCTTCTGCTACATATGTGGCCAGCACCATGGGTCCCTCCATATGCACTCTTTGGTTGGTGGTCCAGTCTCTGGGAGCACCAGGGGGCCTGACCAGTTGACATTGTTGCTCCCTCCCCATGGGGCTGCAAACTCCTTCAGCTTCTTCAGTCCCTTCTCCAACTCCTCCAACACCCATGATTCAATTCACAGCAACTCTTGTATTAAATTAATGTGAGCAAAACTAGCAATGTGGTGTATTAATATCAGGAAGGTCCTTACAAGCCCATATGCCAAGTCTTTTTTTTGTTTTCCAAAATAGCCATGTTAATTTTAAATAAATTTAAAAATGTCTATTTATTTATTCACTCACCTACCAACACATCCTTGCATCAATAGCCATTAATTCTGCAAACCTGAAACTAGGCACTTTTATGTAATGGTGACCTGGGGTTGAGATGGCTCTGTCCCAGTGTGGAAATGACAATGTTAAGCATTAAAATATAAGAAAGTACCTTTCTTACCCATTGTGGAGTACAAGCACTTAGATATGTGATAGGATATAGAAAAACAAGAAGACATTAATGAAAAGTATGCTGAAACTCACAGGTATGGAAGGGATGACCAGGAAGTGAGGGCAGAAGGCTGAGCATGTGGCTACATTGGAATTATCTCACTTAGCATGCACAAAGCCCTGGGTTCAATCATTCAGAACACATCAATATGTGCAAATCTATCATCCCATTACTCAGGGTGTGGGGGTGGGGAGACAGGAAGATGGCAAATTCAACATTATCCTTGGCTAAATAGTGAATTTAAGGTTAGATTAGGTTACATAAAACCCTGCCTGGGGGTAGGGTCGGGGTGGGGGTGGGGGTGGGGGTGGGGGTGGGGATGGGGGTGGGGGTGGGGGTGGGGATGGGGGTGGGGGTGGGGGATGGGTGGAGGGAGGGGAAGGAGAGAGGGATGGAAAAAAATCTAGGAGCACAAATTTATCCTCTCAATTGGAAAAAGACATTAAGGCTTTGGTGACATTAATTTCAGAAGACAAATATGGTAACTAATAATTGTTAACATCTTTAAATGTTTTTATTTATTATTATTTAAAAATTATTTTTAAGAAATCTAAAAGTGTGAATGCAAAAGACATATTCTTTCCATGTCTGTTTCAGTGGCAAGCAGATGTGATGCTTTAAGCATCCGATGTGTAAATGCAGTCTTTCTTCACTGTACAAGCATAATTAGTGTTTTATTTGTGACTGATTTGCTTGGATCCCTGTAGGTTGTTGTTTTTGTGAATATCAAACTGCCTGCTTTTTAAAGGTGATTTTATTTACTCAGAAGAGGAGCTTTGATGGTTTGCATTGCTCACAGCAGCTTTAATAGTCAGAGCGAGGGTTTAGCTTCCCTGCAAAAGAAATGTGACCCTATGATTACACCCTTGAGACATGATACTTCAGTCAAACTGGGATTCATGGAGTAATTTCAGCCTGTGGTGATGCATCTCCAGCCTCTCCTAATGGCTGTTAGATGGGTAAAGCTTTCCCCTTGAGGAATGGCAGTGTTCACTGGAAGTCTTTTGTCTCATTCCAAGCTCTAGAGCAGCCTTTGAACAAGGCACAAAGAAACACAATATATGACATTTATTCTGAAGTGATTTGAAAACTTACTAAGGACAAAATATTCTCATCTGACATTGGATGGTTACATAAATAAAAATATATACAGTAAATAAAATAAATGGAAAGAGGAAATTGGCATGCTTCATTTTTCTACAGAAAATTAAAAAAATGAACTTCTTAAAACATTCATTAGTATACAAAGGAGTAATTGAACAAATTATTGTATACGTCACTAGACTTATATTTGTATTCTTTTTGGGAAAGCATGCAAAGATTAAAAATATATTACCTTTTTATAATTGGATTTTTTAAAAATTTATGTTCCAATGTTATCCTCTGTCCTGTTTCCCCCCTGAAGCCCCCTATTCCATCCCTGCTCCCTGCTTCTATGAGGGTATTTCCCCACAATCACCCTCCCACTCCCATCTCCCCACCCTCGAATTCCCCTACACTGGGGCATCGAGCCTTCATAGGACCAAGGGCCTCTCCTCCTGTTGATGCTGGACATACATATTACCATTTTTTTTAAAACCTCCTATAGGTAAAGTGACAGATAGCAGCATGCTCATTTATTTCTGTATTTTGCAAATTCACAAAATGGATTCCTTATATATCCCGTGACTAGGTTGTTTAGCTCTTTTTCCTTGGTCAAAATTTGTACAGAATGTAGTAAGACTTGGTTTTAGAAACTGTCTTGCATGAGCCTTCCATTTACATAGCCCAGAGTTACAAAGCACAGAGAAATGTGAAGACAGAGTGGAAGGTGGCTGGATGGGAAGAGGCTTGTAGAAACACTGTGGAAGGTGAACAGGTTCTTTCGACAGGAATCTGAGCCCAGGAAGACATGCTGGGGGATGAGGGGATCCAAGAGTGAAGATGATTATGAAAATGCCAAGATCAGGAGGAAAGACAAAAGACAAATTGGACAGCAGGTCTGCAAAGCAGAAGGTTGAATGGGGGTGATGGTGGAGGAGGGCTGAAGTTAAGCTGCCAGGACCAGCAAGGTTGGGTGATCAAGGAGACTGAGATGGCACCAGGAGGAACAAGAGGTACTACAGCTTGATCTCATCAGCATGGGAACTAAACTGAAGACTCCAAGAGCCAGCTGGAAAGTTAACAGCCAAGCTGAGTTTTTAAAATAATTTTTATTTGTTCTTTTCTTGGACCATTTCATGTATGTTTGCAATATCTTCTGAGTTTTCATACCTTTCCAGATCTCTTATCTCTCTGATTTTTAAAACAATTTATTTGTTTTTTATTTGCGTGTATGTATCTACCTATGTGTGTCCATTCAGATATGCGTATGTGTGAGAGCACACAGAGGTCAGAAGAGGGTGTTGGTTGCCAAGGAAGTATAGAGTTACCCGTGAGCTGTTTGTCATGAATGCAGAGAACTGAACTCCAGTGGTCCTCAGGAAAGTGTTCTTAACTGCTAAACTATGTCTCCTATCCCCTCTCCCTGATCAACACAACAAACTTCCATCAAATGTACTTATTTATTTCCTTATTTTATTGTTTAAAAACTTTTGTTTAGAATAAACAATATATGTACATATTTATAAGATACAATGGGATGTTTAGTTACTTTTAGCTATTTTGTAACGATCAAGTAGAGTATTTAGCACATTCATCAACTCAATCACTTATTTCTAGCACATTCGAAATCCCCTCTTCTGCCCGTTCTGAAATATTAGTATGATAGTAATCCTTGTACCCCTAATGTGCAGGAAAACATGGGGGTATATTGAACATAGTGGACTTAGTGCTTAGGGTCAAGAAACACTTAAGGAAAATCTGGCCTGAAAAAACATGTTTTCAAAGCTCCCACCCGCATGTGTGGTCCAGAGTGCATGGAAGCAGACATAGATCTCTTGATGCTGGGGTGAAGCTGGTGCAAGCCAGACAGTGGCAATGATAGCACTTGTCTTGAAGATAAGGGATAGATCAAACTTACTCAGAAATCAGTATGAAGAGCAAGTCATATGGAGGCTTTCCTGGTGGTTCTCACAGACTGTTAGCAGTGGTCCTTAGGACTTTTCTTTGAGTCTGGTAGAAATAGCACCAGCAACTGTTCTTTAACTGAATCAAAAGGAGCAAACCAAGATCCCTGTGATGCCCACATTCTACCCCTGAGCATCCATCGTTTTTCCTTACTCACAGCTGCACTTTGGGCCCCAGCCAGCCTGGTCTGGATGCTGTTTGTGATGTTCTGAGAGATGTGATTGCTGACTGCATGGGAAATAGGACCCTAAACAGCCACCTTGATCCACCTTCTAGGCATGTAGTCACCAGCTGCTGAGACCTACAGCTGGGACCTTCACCTCAGTCACATGAGGTGCTGGACAGAAGCTGGAGATGTAGACTAGGAATGCAACATGGTTTGACTCCTGCAGCAAAGGCTTTGATGTGTGATAAGGGTATAAGCCTACCTGGGAGAAACTCAATTTGACAGTAAGGATGTTTGTGATGTGTGGAACATTGGTATAGCAGCTGTTGGTGCAGCCTGCTGTCTTTAAATTGATCTCTTTATGATAGTTCTGCATCTCAGTGAGTAACTTGTAAACATGACCTGATAGGCAGGAGGCCTCTGCTATTCAGAATATTCCTGTCAGTTTAGGAATTTCACTTGCCCTGTATTTAAGATCTTTGCCCCTAGCAGCATTCTGAGACTAAATGAGTCTCTCTCTCCCTCCCTCTCTCTCTCTTTCTCTCTCTCTCTCTCTCTCTCTCTCTCTCTCTCTCTCTCTCTCGTGTTTGTGTGTGTGTGTGTGTGTGTGTGTGTGTGTGTAAGGGGAGTGGTGATTTCAGGTTACTGGGATTCACTGTCTGTTGACAGACTAGATCTAAGAATAGGAACAGATGTAGACAGGCATACACACTTCCTATGACATAGGGTGCTATACCTTAGCTACTTGAATGGTGGGTAAAGTTTGCCTCTATGGTGAGCTTTCCTTCTTGTATGTGGATTGTTTTTGAATATCTGAGTTCCAATTCCCAACAAGAAATGTTCAGAAGAATCTTGTGTCCAGAGAGTGGGTGGAAGAGATAAAAGAACCGAAGGGAAGGAAAGTCTGTTGCAAAGTGAAATTGCATTAGTTTGCTCAGGGCAAAGATGGCATCAGTTGTTTGCTCATGAAGGAATTTGGGTTAATTATTACAACTCGAGAAAGACAATTCTATTGTTCACTAACTACCATTGACTCATCTAGGTTTTGTTCATTTATTTTTTGGCTGCATACATGTTTAGCTTTGGATGATTCGTAACTTTATATGAATCAAGAGGTTGTAGATAAGCACACTGCCTGGTTCTGCCTGTCTATTGGGTACCTGGTTTCATAGGAGATAGGACTTATAAGACAAACATACCTCAGGATATCACATGTATGATTTGGGAGGACTGTGATTTGTCACAGAAAGCTTTAATATAAACATACATAGCCATTCTTCCTTCGTATAGTCTTCAAACCAATTAATCTTCATTGATATACTTAAATTAAGACTTTATTATAAATAACCTGCAAATAAAAAAGATCAGTCATGGAAATTAACTAGATCAGAGGTCTGTATCTCTCAATGAACTTCTATATAGCAATTTTTAAGTTTCAAGATTTGAAACTATGTAACTTTTTTTTCTAAAACAAGAAAAAAGAAGGTTGTTCTATCAATCAATGAGGATAAAAAACTAGAGCGTACATTTAGAAAGATAGCATTGCATTTCTGCTAAGAAATTATGCCAATTACATTTTTTGTCTCACTTTCTCCACATAATTTAGTGCTGTGACTTTGTATTGCAATTTGAGAAAAGTGTAGAACATTTGGATTTTTCTGACAACAATATATGAATTTACTTTGAAGATCAGAGGAGTATCAGTATGTCAGAAGAATAACAATGTATAAGGAAACAGATTGTCTCTATTTTGGAAGCTTAAAAAAAATCTTTCTTTGGTGCTTATTTGTGTATGTAATGTTTCCTGGTTGATATTCCTTGCCTCTGGTAACTAACTTTAGTAGCAAATACTGTAGGTTCTGTCATTAAAACAGCATGAGAGGATTTCAGTAGCTCTGCAACTGGTACTGGAGTCATAGGAAAAATATCCAGCTTTCTCAGTCTCAGTTCACTAGGCTCAGCTACTTGTCCTAGATTGCCAATTAAAGAGATGAGTAACAGCAAGAGAGCAGAGAAAGGAGATTTTAATCAATGTGACCATATTAGAAAATACAGATGTGGTGACTCGTTGATTCAGAATCTGTCCCTTAGATACTAACATGAGCCTTGAGTTTAAACAGAGGAAAGAATGGACTTAGGACAAGAGGGATGTGGATTCAGAAGTCTTGATCAAACTGCAGTCTGGTTGATCATTGTCTCCGTTCTGGCTCTACAAAGGGTTTGGAAAGACCTTATTGCTGGAGGGGACAAGCTTGGTCAGGTGAGGTAACCGTTTCTGCTGGGGAACAGCATCTGCCAAACTCTGCTGTTTCTGGGATTCCAGGTGACTGTAGATTTAGGATAATGACTGGCAACTTCCAGATGCCCCTCGGAGAATTCAAACAAATCATTGTGAAAGCTGATAGTAAGATAACTCTGTTATTCTTCGAGCCTTTAGTTTTGGAAACTGATAAGACAGAAGCATCACCAGTCTGTTCAAGGACATTCCTTGAATTGTTAAAATGCCTCCATGTAGGGTGAAATAAGAGTCTAAACTAGAGTTTAGGAGATAGAAATGACAAGCCTTTGTCCTGCTTCCAGTCACCTTATAATGAAAAGCTGATGCTTTCCAGAAAAAAGCAGTTTCTACTTGCCTGGCATGGATGAACTCGTGAACAAGTTTCTTGGTGTCTATCTATAATTACAGTGGCCTCACACACCCTTTCTTGCACTAAAGATGCCGTTACAACTGTTCCTGAACCAACAGGAACCTCCCTAGGCTCTACCAATCTCCTTGAAAGCAAAATTTCATTTCCTTTTCTAGTTCCTGTGTTCCTCTTAAATTTCTCTAATGCCCACAGAAGTCACTGTCTCTTTCACTCATGTTTTTATGAAGGGCTTTCTTTCTATTGTAGGTCTTGAGTTGCCCTTTGCTCTATGAGCTAAACTAATGCAGAACTGATGGGATACCATTCCATGTTCAGGTTATAAATGATTATCACTTCCATTTTGTTAGAAGGCACCTAGCAATTTGCTTCATCTAATGCAGCAAGTTCCCATGTTGAAGACAAGAAATTGAAGGTAGATCTTGGCCCTCCATGATAAGAACTCAGAAACAGAACTGGAATCTTGGCAAACACTAGATGTAGGTGTCTAGATGTGAGTTCTCTGAAAATGTGCTTCTGGATGACAACAGATTTGGTTATTCGCTAGACTACAGAATCAAGGAGCAGGTGAGAATGACAAATTATGAGTAAAGACAGATGTTCTGTGGCTGGAGGGCCTTTGAACAAAGGAACTCAGTCCATCTGCACCAGGATTCTTGACCTATACCACTGTTACATAATGTTTCAAAGTTATTGAATCTTGGAGCCATTCGTTTTGCAGTGGTAGGTAACTAATTTATGGCCCTAGTGGACCTGGCTATTTCTAAGATATCACTTCACCTTCTGTCACCTGGCTAATTTTCTCCAGCAACTGTTCCTTCTTTCTTCAACACAGGCAGCCTAAAGCAACCCTCTGGTCAGTATGCTTGCTCTTTGCAGTGTTTTTAAAGAATGTGCTGGCTCTAGAAATTGTTCTCGCACCTTCTAGGTCTCCTTCACTTCTTAAGTTTGTTGAGGAGATTGACTGGTCTCTCTCTGTAGGGTAGCTATAGCCACCGGTCCCTCCTTCCTTCTTTCTGCATTCTTTTGTCCTGAATGATTTAGCTTTCTCAGCCTTGCATATTTTTATTTATTTTTTTGTCAGCTTTAAATTACCTGCCCTTGTGAGATCTGGATTTTGATATGAACAGATTGGCACTAATGGAAACTATTGAATGGATGGTAACTCCTCATCTGTATATGATTGTAGCAATGGAATTAATCACATACACAATCATACTCCTTATTCTATGACCATCTTAGATAGGGTTTCATTGCTATGAAGAGACACTGTGACCAAAGTAACTCTTATAAAGGAAAATATGTAATTAGGGCTGAATTACAGTGTCAAAGGTTTAGTATCTTATTAGCTTTGTGGGAAGCATAGCAGAGTGCAGGCAGACATGATGCCGGAGGGGCTAAGAGTTCTACACTTTGATCCACAGGCAGTAGAAGGCAGACTGTGTCATTGGCTGTAGCTTGAACATAAGATACCTCAAAGCCAGCCTCTTCCAGCCTCTTCTACAAGACCACACCTACTCGAACAAGGCCAAACCTCCTAATAGTGCCACTCCGTATGGTCTAAGCATAGAAATACATGAGTCTATGGGGGGCATTCCTATTCAAACCACCACAATGACTAATAATGGCTCATATTAAAACTAAAAAATAAAAAAAGAGATTTTGACAAATGACCTTAGTGATGTTGATTGATAGGAATAGGTACATCCTTCCACTGGATGCTTTGGATTTATGTACAAAATAAAAGGTAGATTTTTATTTTTTGAATTCTCCAAAAAATAGCATAGATTATTCTTTTTGGAATTAAGTACCCTACTGTATTTATGGCAATCTAAAATGTGTTGCAAATTTATCTTTTAAATTTTTCTTCTATAATATTTAATTTATAATTATTGTTAAATTTATCTATTTATTCCCTTTACAATCCAATATCAGCCCCTCCTCTCTTCCTGGTATCTACTCACATAAGCCTTCCCCTCATTCCTCTTTTCCTTTCTCTTTTGAGGAGGGGAAGACCCCTCTGGGGGTATTACCTTGTACAAACACCCCCTCCCCGACATATCAAGTCACTGTGGAACTAGGCACATCCTTTCCCACTGAGGCCAGACAAGGTGATTCATTTAGGGGGAGGGGATCCACAGGCAGGCAAAAGGCTCCTGGACAGCTCCTGCTCCAGTTGTCGGGGGACCCACATGAAGACCAACCTTGTTGTCTGCTACATTTGTGCAAGGGTCCTAGGTCCGGCTCATGATTACTCTTTGATTAGTGATTCAGTTTCCAGGAGTCCCCAAGGGTCCAGGTTAGTTGACTCTGTTGGTCTTCCTGTGAAGTTTCTGTTCTCTTCGCTCCCTCAGTCCTTCTCTCAACTCTTCTGTACGATTCCCTGAGTTCCATCTAATGTTTGGATATGAGTCTCCATGTCTCTTCCCATTGGCTGCTAAGTGGAGCCTCTCAGAGAACAGTTATGTTAGGTTCCTGTGTGCAAGCATAATAGAGTATCATTAATAGTGTTAGGGATTAGTTCTAGCCCATGGATGGGTCTCACATCGGGGTAGTCATTGGTTGGCCACTCCCTCAGTCTCTGCTCTATATTTGTCCTTGCATTTCTGGAAGGCAGGACACATTTTGGGTTGAAGTTTTTAATGGGTGAATTGATGTCCTTATCATTCTACTGGGAGTCCTTCCTGGCTATAGGATTTAGCTACTTCAGGATCCACATCCCCCACTGCTAGGAGTCTCAGCTAGAGTGGCCCTCACAGATCCTCAGGGGTCTCCATCTATCCCAGCTCTGGCACCTCCTAGAGATGGCCTTTTTCCCTCATCTCCTTTTTTCTTCTCTCCTGCTCATCTGATCTCCTCACTCCCCTCTTTATCCCCTCTTCCACCTAGTTTCCTCCTTCTGTTGAACTCTGATATCTGTTTTGTTTTCCCTTCTGAGGAAGATTCAACCATCCTTCCTTTGGCCCTCCTTGTTATTTGGCTTCTTTGGGTCTGTTGACTATAGCATAACTATCTTGTACTTTTTGGCTAATATACACTTATAAGAGAATGCATACTATGCATGTTCTTTTGATTCTGGGTTATCTCTCTCAGGATGACTCAGGAACTTTCTCAAGTTCCATTTGCCTGCGAAATTCATGATGTCCTTGTTTTTAATGGCTGAGTAGCATTCTGTTTTGTAAATGAACCACATTTTCTTTATTCATTCTTCAGTTGAGAGACATCTAGATTGTTTCCAGTTTCTGGATATTAGGAATAATCCCCTGTGAGATAGTGGGGCATCTTTTGGGTATACACCCAGGAGTGGTATAGCTGGGTCTTCAGGTGGAACTATTCCCAATCTTCTGAGAAGTCACCAGATTGATTTCCAGAGTGGCTGTACAAGTTTGTACTCCCACCAACAGTGGAAGAGTGTTCTCTTTGCTTCCCATCCTTACCAGCATGTATTGTCCTATGAGTTTTTGATATTAGCCATTCTGATAGGTGTAAGGTAGAATCTCAGGGTCATTTCGATTTGCATTTCCCTGATGACTAAGAACGATGAACATTTCTTTAGGTGTTTCTCAGCCATTTGGTATCCCTCTGTTGAGAATTCTTTGCTTATTCGTGTACCTCATTTTTTAATTGGGTTATTTGGATTGTTGATGTCTACCTCCTTGAGTTCTTTATATATTTTGGATACAAGCCCTCTGTCAGATGTAGGGTTAGTGAAGATATTTTCCCAAAATTTAGTCTGGGTTTTGTCTTAATGATGGTGTCCTCTGACTTACAGAAGTCTTTCAGTTTCATGAGGTCCCATTTATTAATTCTTGACCTTAGTGCTTCGGCCATTGGTGTTCTGTTCAAGAAGTTGTCTTCTATACAGATGAGTTCAAGGTTATTCCCACTTTCTGTTCTATCAGATTTAGTATATTTTGTTTTACTTTGAGGTGTTTGATCTATTTGGACTTGAGTTTTGTGCATGGTGATAAATATGGATCAATTTGCATTCTTCTACCTGCAGAGATCTAGTTAGACCAGCACATTTTATTGAAGATGCTCTCCCCACTTTTCCATGTATGCTTCTTGCTTCTTTGACAAAAATCAAGTTTCCGTAGGCATGTGGGTTTATTTCTGGGTCTTTGAGTCAATACCATTTATCCATCTGTCTATTTCTATACCAAAACCATGCAGTTTTTATTACTGTTTCTCTGTAGCACAGCTTGAAGCCAGGGATAGTGATACCTCCAAAAGTTCTTTCATTTTTCAGGATCATTTTAGCTATTCTGCTTTTTTTTTTTTTTCCCATACGAAGCTAAGAATTGTTCCTTCAACAGATTGCATTGAATCTGTAGATTGCTTTTGATAAGATGGCCATCTACATTAATTCTACTGATCCAGGAGTGTGGATGATCTCTCCATCTTCTGATATCTTCCTTAATTTCTTTTTTCCGAGTCTTGAAGTTCTTGTCATATAGGTCTTTCACTTGTTCGGTTAGAGTTATAACAAGTCTTTTTATATTATTTGTGGCTATTATGAAGGGTGTTGGCATACTATCATATCTGCAAATGTAGGCAAAAAAGCCTACTTTGACTTCTTCCTTTCAATTTTGTTTCTCCTTGATCTCCTTTAGTTGTCTTATTGTTCTATCTAGAACTTCAAGCACTATATTGAGAAGAAAGGGGGAGAGTAGACAATCTTGTCTTGTTCCCAATTTTAGTGGAAATGCTTTAAATTTCTCTCCATTTAATTTGATGTTAACTTTTGGCTTGCTGTATATTGTCTTTATTGTGTTTAGGTATGTAACTTGTATCCCTGCTTTCTCTCCAAGACTTTTTATCATGAAGGGGTATTGGATTTTGTCAAATCCTTTTTGAGCATCTAAGGAGAAGTTCATTAAGTTTTTTACTTTTACTTTGTTTATATGGTGGATTATGTTGATGGATTTTCTTTTTCTTTTTTCTTCTTTTTTTTTTTTGTTTTTTGTTTTTTGTTTTTGAGACAGGGTTTCTCTGTGCAGCCCTGGCTATCCTAGAACTCACTATGTAGACCAGGCTGGCCTTGAACTCAGAAATCTGCCTGTCTCTGCCTCCCAAGTGCTGGGATTAAAGGCGTATGCTACCACTGCCCAGCATGTTGATGGATTTTCATATATTGAACTACTCCTGCATCCCTTGGATAAAGCCTACTTGATGATGGTGGATGATGTCTTTAATAAGTTTATGGATTTGATCTGTATTTGATTGAGTATAATGTCCATATGGGAATTTGGTCTGAAATTCTCTTTCTTTGTTAGATCTTTGTGTGATTTAGATGTCAGGGCAGCTCTGGCATCATAGAATGAATGTTTCTTCGTTCTTATTGTTTCTATTTTATGGAATAGTTTGAATAATATTGACATTAGCACTTCTTTGAAAGTCTGGTAGAATGCTGCACTAAAACCATCTGGCCTAGAAGATTTTTAATGACTGCATCTATTCCTTAGGGGTTATAGAACTATTCATACAGTTTACTTGATCTTGATTTAGCTTTGGTAGTTGGTATCTGTCTAGAAAATCGTCCATTTCATTTAGATTTTTCTTTTTTGTAGATTACAGGCTTTTGAAGTAAGACTTTAAGATTCTTTGAATATCCTCAGTGTCTCTTGTTATGTCTCCCTTTTAATTTTCTGATTTTGTTAATTTTGGTAATGCCTTTTAGTTAGTTTGGCTAATGGTTTGTCTATCTTGCTGATTTTCTCAAAGCACTAGCTTTTGGTTTTGTTAATTCTTTATATTGTTTTCTTTGATTCTAATTGTTTGATTTCAGCTCTGAGTTTGTTTCCTGCCATCTACTTCTCTTGGGTGCATTTTCTTCCTCTTCCTCTCCTCCTTCTCCTTCTTCCTTCTTCTCCTCTTCTTCTTCTTTTGTACTTTTAATTTGTTAGTATGAGAAATCTCTATTTATGAGGGCACTTAGTGTTATGAACTTTCCTCTTAGCACTGCCTTTATAGTGTCCCATAAGTTTAGGTATGCTATGCTCTCATTTTCATTGAATTCTAGAAAGTCTTTAATTTCTTTTTTATTTCTTCAATGACTCCACGATCATTGAGTAGAGAGTTGTTCAGTTTCCATGAGTGTGTAGGCTTTCTGTTGTTTCTGTTGTTGTTGAAGTCCAGCTTTAATCCATGGTGATCTGATAAGATGCATGGGATTATTTCAATAGTCTTGTATCTGTCGAAGCTTGCTTTGTGACCAATTATATGGCCAATTTGGAGAAAGTTCCGTGAGATTTAAGAAAAAGGTATATTCTTTTGTGTTTGGGTGAAATGTTCTATAGATATGTTAGGTCCATTTGAATCATAACTTCTGTTAGTTTCAATATTTCTCTGTTTAGTTTCTGTCTCTATGACCTGTCTGTTGGTGAGAGTGAGATGTTGAGGTCTCCCACTATTAATGTGTGGGGCATGTGTGATTTAAGCGTTAGTAGTATTTCTTTTATTAATGTGGGTAACCTTTCATTTGGGTATAGATGTTCAGAATAGAATTGTCCTCTTGGTAGATTTTTCCTTTGATGAGCATGAAGTGTTCTTCCTTGTCTATTTTGATTGCTTTTTGTTGAAAGTCTATTTTATTAGATGTTAGAATGGATAATCTGGCTTGTTATTTATTTATTTACTTTTTGGAAAACCCTTTTCCAACCATTTATGCTGAGATAATGAATATCCTTTTTGCTGAGATGTGTTTCTTATATACAGCAGAATAATTGATTCTGTTTATGCATCCATTCTGTTAGCCTGTATCTTTTTACTGGAGATTTGAGTCCATTGATGTTGAGAGATATTAATGTCAAATGATTGTTACTTTCTGTTATGTTGGTATTGGTGTTGGTTGTGTGTGTGTTTCTTTGGTTGATTTTAATGGTGTAAAATTTTTTTCTTGTGTTTTCTTGAATGTAGTTAAAATCATTGCATTGTTTTCCTTTTCCTTCTGGTATCCTCTGTAGGGCTGGGTTAGTGGAAACATTGTTTAAATTTCATTTAATCATGGTATATCTTGGTTTCTCTATGGTGATTGAAAGTTTGACTAGGTATAATAGTCTGGGCTGATATCTATGATCTCTGTGGGTCTTCAAAACCTTTGCCTAGGGCCTTCTACCTTTCAGTATCTGAGATGAGAAATCAGGGGTAATTGTGATAGGTCTGCCTTTATATGTTACTTGGCCTTTTCCCCTTGCTGCTTTTAAAATTTTTATTTTGTTTTATACATTTAGTGTTTTGATTATTATGTGGCAAGAGAATTTTCTCTTCTGGTCCAATCTGTATGATGTTCTATAAGCTTTTTGGATCTTTCTTTAGTTTAGAGAAATTTTCTGCTATGATTTTGTAGAAGATGTTTTCTGGGTTTTTGAGGTGGGAATCTTCTTTTTATTTCTCTTATTCTTATGTTTGGTCTTTTCATAGTGTCCCAAACTTCATGGATGTTTTATGTCATGAACATTTTAGATTTTGCATTTTCCTTGACAGAGATATTGATTTTGTTTTATTGTATCTTCTACACCTGAGATTCTCTCTCATCTCTTGCATTCTGTTGATGACACATCTGTAGTTCTCCTTCATAGGTTTTCTAGAATTGCCTCTGTTCATGTTTCCTTTATTGCTTTTCTTTACATTTTCAGGTCTTAGACAGTTTTATTCATGTCCTTTACCTGTTTGATTGTAATTTCCCATATTTCTTTATATTTGTTTGCTTCCTCTTTTAATGCCTCTACTTATTCAAATGTATTTTCCTGTATTTACTTAAGGATTTAGTCATGTGCCTTTTAAAGGCCTCTATCATCTTTAAAAGATTGTATTTACAATCCTCTTCTTGTGCTTCAGTTTCATTAGGATATCCAGGGACTGCTGTAACAGGATAGCTGGGATCTGATTATGCCGTATTGCTCAGGGTCTTGTTGATTGTGTTCTTACACTGTCCTTTAGGAATCTGGTTTTCTCTGGTGTTAGCTAGATGATCCTGATGGCAGCAAGACTTCTCCAAAAGTGGAGTTAGCCATGGGCCAGACAATGGAGGTCAGTGTACTCAACAATGCTGGATATGCCTCAGGCAGACCATATTCTGCAGGCTGAGTCCCAGTTGCACCCAACTGGGATGTTGGGCAGATCCAACTGGGATGGGATTGGTGGAGCAGAGTTCCAAGCTGATTAGTTTTGGGGCCCCCAAAGGTTTTCACGGGGAAGCAGGATGCACTTGGGGGTGCCTCAAGGATCCTCTGGACAGAAGAGCAAGCCCAGAGATAGACAATGGGGCTCAGGAAACCACATTGCAACTCACCTTTGCTGGTTGTGTCCTAGGCTGACCAAATGGGAAGATGGGGGGATCTAACTAGGGTAGGATTGGTCCAGCAGGGTTACAAGCTGGTTAGCTCCCAAAGGTTTCCTCAGGGAAATCAGATGCTCTTGGTGTCCTTCAAGGCTCCACTGGACTGAATAGTAAGCTCAGACCTAGACAATGGAGTTCAGGGAACCCTGCACAACTCACCTCTGCAGGCTGTCTCAGGAACATCCCAGCTGGGATGGTGGCTGTCAATTTCTTATCTCCTCGCTTACCTTATTTCATTTCCTGTATTTCATTCTCATTTTAGTGATTTGGAGTTCAAGTAAAATAGTACACAATCAGTAAATAATAGTAAATAATAAAAGAAATAGTAAGATCAGTGCTCAATCCTGTGTCAAGTCTGGTTTATATGGGTCTTTATCTGAGAGTATCTGCAGCATATCTGAACCTCACATTATCCAGCTCCTTGGTAATTTCTTTGACTCTAAAGATCCTTTTGTTACCTGAGTCATGAACAGTCACGGCTCTGGATTTCTTTCTCCTCCTGTTGTTTTCATTTACAGAGAATCTGAACTACTTTTAGCAAGTTATAAACACAATCTATCTGTTGTTTGTAATGAAAGAAAATCCTCACAGCCTGGATCCTTGTTTATTACATCAGTGTCTTAAAGACACCAGGTATTTAGTTTTTCTTCTTTTGCTGGCAGTTACTGAAGGTTATGACTGATAGCAATGACTACAGAAGTCTTCCATATGCTTCAGTTCCTCTGAGACACCCAAGGCTGCAAGGCAATGCTTTCTGTAATTTTTGTAATGGGAAACATGTTTTAAACTTAGACTCTGATATATATATATATATATATATATATATATATATATATATATATATATAGTTATCAATCCTAACAGCTCTTGTTGCCTAATCAACACTCCTGCATTGTATGGCAACCCCTGAGAAGCTTCACTGACTACTCCGTCCTACTAAAATTTCATATTTGAAACATAACTCTTGCTAAATATCTGAAGTGATAAATTGTGTAATTTTCTAGGTGCATTAGCTGTCCTGTACACACATTTATGCGGATATAAATTTCTTTGGGATAGATATATTCCCTATTCTGTTTACTTTTAATCTGCAGTGACAGGGGTGCTGTCAGCACACAGTAAGAGTGCTCTATAAATAACTGTTGTCTAACTCCCTGGAACACTCTTAAGTTAAGCAGAAGCCATGGGCTTTTTCCATAATGTGTAATATTTACAGAAGTTCTGAGCCTTTCCACCTATCAATCGTAGCTCTTTGGCTATTATAGAAGCTGTATTTTCCTCTAGACACATTATCAGTGGCTAAGGAAAATGTAAATAGATCATTTGTCACTCTGAATCTAGATTAAACATTTTAGCAAAGATTTCCACAGCTTGCCACAAATCTCCTTTAAATATCTCCCTGGGTGTCATTAGAATCTGTTGTTCCAGATAGATCTGAATCCAATTTCAGGCTGGGCAGAGAGATTTAGACTTCTTGCTTGGTCTGTATGCTATGTTTTTGGAATACAGATCTCAGTGTTGTTTTTTTCTGCATATTATAGAAAAACCACAGAGTAGTTTCAGATTTCACTTAGTAATTAAGTACTTTTTTATGTAGCTCTGGTTAACAAAAGTAGAGGTCTTGTTTAATAAGCAAACACACACACACACACACACACAACAATAAACCAGATAACAACAAACAAAACCAAACCAGAAATATTTCTCTTGGTTTTTGCTAGTGCAGGCAGATACATTTTGCTGAGGCAGGCACACAGCTCTTCAAGGCTCTGGGTGAATTAGAGGCAGTTTTAATGCTACACATTAACTGTCACTTACAGGAAGTGCCAAAGATTTGTTGCTGAACATGTCATGCCTACAAAAAGAAAGATGCTCAAAGGAACCGACTGATTCATCAGCAGAAGTGCCTCAGAAACGGCCCCAGTTAGACCAGACTCCTGTGGTCCTGGAATCACTTGATGTCTTCAAAGAGATTCTTGTTATCCTTAGAGATGCCCAAACGGTGCCAATTCCTCCAAGTCATGAGTCCTATGTATCTCAGTGCAATTTTCAGTGATCTCAGGCTTCAAGGGTTTGCAAAGAGAAGACATAAACTTCACTTCTCTTTAATTAATTACATAGCGTAAGAAGGCTACAGGTGGGACCATTTGACAGTTAACTCACGAACCGCCATCATAAATAAGAACCAGAAGGTCTGCCTTCCTCTTTGCTTCTACAAGTGATGGTGATATGCTTTCAGACACACATCCATTTTGTTACTTTAAGAAGAATTAAAAATGAAAATCTCAATTGTAGGAGTATTTTTGTGACTTATTTAAAACTTGGGCTAGACTTGCTTTGGTTGATAAGAATCTTAGAGGCATAGTGAGGATCAACATAAACTTAAAGGTAGTCTAATTTGGATCTACCTTGTGCCATTTATATATTGTTAGATAAGTCATCATAGTTCTCTATGTCTGCTTCCTTTTGGAAATAGGGTGCAGGGGGATGACAAATGGAATATTTTTTTTTTTTAAAAAAAATGCTTATTTATCTCTGTGTGAAAATGCAAGTGTGTGTGTGTGTGTGTGTGTGTATGTGTATGTGTGCTGGATATTGAACTCAGGTCCCCATGTTCCCTTAGTGGGCACTTAACAAACAAAAACATTTCACCACCTTCTGACATGTAATCTTTAACATAAACAGTTGTGTTTGTTGTATATTGAAAACTGATATCCAGAGAAGGGAATGCAAATGTGCCAGACAAGGCTGGGACCCAATCCCTTTGGTAGGAATCATGTTGGGTGCTTCAGGAGAAAGCCTACTTAGCACTAGCCTGCATAGAGAAGTCAGTTCATTAGGAATAGGCTATGAACACATGGCCTTCAGTTAGGGAGAGCAACAGAGGTAGGTAGCAACACTGGCTCTGGTGCCAAGGTGCCTACCCAGTTGATTACCTCAGTGTCAGGACTTGATTGACATTTAACTGACAGACTACTGGATTCCTCAAACGAACAAACAAAACAAACAAAACCAACTAACCAAAACCCAAAGGGATTCATTTCACCAGAGCGGCAATATATAATTTAATTTTTAAAAATACCTCATCAAGGCTCTCCCCCTTTTTGCTATAAAGCTCAATTTAGCAAATCCCTGTGAAAGCTGAGAACTCCAAGGTATTCTCTGGGCATAGAACCAAATCTGACCTAGTGAAATGTAAGAGAAAGTTTATTTAGACAATTTTTTTTTTTTTTTGAGAAGAAGTAATTTCAATCATGAAATGAAGCCTTCAGGAGAAAAACACTTTATTTCCCTTGAGACTCATGCAATTGAAAGACTTGCAAGCATTACTTGGTGTTCAGCTCTGCGAGCCCCCGGACAAAAGTGGAAGGCAGAACAAGACCTTTGAACCACTGCTCTGCTCTGACTTCAAAAGTTGGCCACATGAATCTTGGTATATTAATTTTGTTTATGGCTCCATTAGTTTCTTGACTGCACAGATATGATTTTGTCTAAATTGGGGGAATTTTTCAGTATCTTTGAGTAGACCTTTTCTTCTCCATTAAGGACTTATCTTACAGTATAAACTTTAGACCATCCTTTATACAGTCTGACAGATTTCCCCAGACCCATACTTTTCCAACCCCTGTATTCCTCCCTTTACTGGATGCCTTAATTTATATTGCAGCACACAACACCCATCATCCTTTTCTCTGTGCTCTTCTCGCTCCTTCCTAGTGCGCCCACTGAGATGCTTGTTACCATATTTTCACTTGCGTCTTTCTTCATTTTATTTCTTCCCACTCTTATTTTTATTTATTTTTCATTTGTTCGATTGTGCGTGTTAGTTGCTCCTGACACCAAGTTATGACGGCTGTTTGGAAATTTTAATATCTCTGTTGAGCATTTCTGTGACGTGAGGGTAATGACTGGGTTCTCAGAGGTCCTCTTCAGACTTCCATCCCTTCAACTGCACCCGTCACAGAGTGGAGATTAGGCTTGTGTTTGAAGCTGTGCATGGAAGATGGATGTCCCATCTGCCTGTCCTGAACCTACAGTGGTGCAGTGACTTGCTTGGACTCTGAGAAGGTGAGTGTCTGTGTCCTCCATCTGCTTTTTTCTGACACGGGTGGGAGAAGATCACAGGGTTTTCTCTAGTGGTATTTAACTGGAGCAGAGTACTTCCTCCAAAGCTTCTTGTCTTGCCAGGCTGCATCACTCTCTGTCTTTGGGCAGGAAGAGCAATCTTTTATGGGGCTTCACAAACATCCTCAGTAATTGGTCTTTTCAGGTCACCAGATGTGCGCTTTGATGCTCTAGGTCAGGGCTTTAGACGGCACAAAAAAGACAGTGAACAAGTTTGCATCTAGAGTAGTACCACCCATCACCACTTCTCTGGCTTTGGAGTCTTCAAAGTTATGTTCTTCTCATGTTTGGTTTGTAGATGATGGTGAAGCCTCTCACTGTACTATGTAGAAGAAGAAGGAGAAATTTGTTCACTCCTTTTCTAGGAGTAACTCTTTTTAGATTTAAATTTTACTTTTTCTTCACAAAATATTCACTGGAGTTGGAGAGGTGACTCAACAATTGAGAGCATTGGTTACTTTTCCAATGAGCCAGGTTTGGTTCCTAGCACCCACTTGGCAACTCATAACTACTGAAACTCCAGCCCCAGAGATTGGATGCCCTCTTTAGGCCTCTGCCAGCATGTAAGTAGTGCATAGACATACATATAGGCAACACACTCATGTGTACCAAATTACAAAAAAAACCCAACTTATTAAGGATTTAGAATTAAAATACAGTTTATCAGAAGAGGAATGCCAGGTCAAATAGAATCAGATATAATTTTTCTCCCTAATAATCTGTGACTTATATGAACAGTATTTATTAAATAAGATGTTCTGCTTTATAAATTTAAAAATAAAGTAATAAAATTATCTTCTGCTTGTATGACTCACTTTTACTTTGCTCTCACCAAATGCCTGACAAAAGCAACTTAAGGAAGCAAAAAAGGTTTTATTTGACTTACAGTTTGAGATTATTGCCTGTCCTGAAGAAAAGTATGGTGGCAGAGGGGCTGATGGGAAACCTGGTCACATTGTATTCTTGGTCAGGAAACAGGAAGGGATGAGAGCTTAACCTCTGGATTTCTCTTTTATATTCAGTCTGGGACTGTGGCCTAGGGAATGGTGCTGGGTCTTTCCAGTTCAGATGACCTAATCTAGGCATTACTCCAGAGATGTACCCATGAGGCTCCTGGATCGTGTCAGATTGACAGTCAATACATACTACCATTTTCTCAGAGGCTGCAGGTGCCAATTTGCCACAAACTCTGCTATACTTAGTGTAGATATTTTTGAATTCTTTTCTCTGTACTCTGATCTGCTTGTATGGCTTGTAATACTAAAAATGTTTTAACTATAATTTTATGACTTAGAAAATAGGCTTTATCATATTTTGGTTTTATTTTTCAAAAATTTCCTGAGTATTCTTGCATTTTGTTTCCTCATATGAACATTGGGATAATCCTTCATTTTCAAAAGTAAAAATTTGTTGAATAACAAGTACCAAGCATTAAATACATTAACACAGTATAGGATAAAGGATCTGGTTAAGAGCAGTCTCCCCTGGGAGAGCACAGTATTACTTCCCTTTTATTTTCTTTACTTCAAGTCCTAGGAGAATGCGAGTATTTTGTTATTAGTGCCCTCACATTACATCATTAAAATTATTTCAGTAGCTCTTTTATTCTTTCTTAATGCTGATATGCATAAGACATTGCCTATTATTATTTTTATAGATGTCGCTTTATGAAGGAAATATATTGATTTCATTATTAATTTTGTTACAAGTCAAGGAATCCTAATAGTTTTTCAGCTATGGTAATCAGTTACATTGTTAGTGAACAATAAATTATTCCTCCTTTTTATTGTTTATAACTTCTATTTTGTAGCCTCTAGTTAGCATTTTAAGAATAATTTTAGTTAATAACAGAAACAATGGTAAGACTTGACTATAATAAAATACTACTAGTGTTCAACAATTAAACATGAATTTGGTAACATGAGTCAGGATGTAGAAAATTTAAAAGATAATCAAGTATTTGCAATTTATTAGGATCATGAAAATGTCAAAATATCATACAATTCTTTACTTGCATGAAAATCCATTTAGAGAATATTACTGAATACTCTTTTGGGAACTAGGATGAAGTCACATGATCTTTCCTTCTCCTTTGATGCATGGGTACCATATTTATTATTCTTAAATTATTTTTGCATGACTGAAGCAAATCTCATTTAGTTGTTAAGGGTTTTTTTCTGTTATTTTTAAAGTTTTGACAATTCAGTTCATTAATGTTCTAGAATTTTGCATTGATAGTGAGTAAGAACACTTGTCCACTGGGCTGCCTTGGCTTCTGTGTGTTCTATATTTATTGGTACCAGAGCTTTATATTTTATGAAAATTATTAGAAACCTTTTTTCCCAATAACATAGGCTAGTTTAAATAATATTAGCAATGTCTGTTCCTTAATGTTTTATAAATTTTCTGTGACTTCTTCTGGTCTAGTATTTTTGGTTTTTATTCATTATTATATTATATTTCTATATTAATTTTATTTTTGTATTAGGACAAAGCTTTACATTGTATCCCAAGATGGTTCAGAATTCACTTTGTAGACCAAGCTGGTATTGAATTCATGGCTATTCTTGACATTCATATTCTGTATGCTGGGATTACAGATGTGTACCACCAAACTTGACTGTTAAGGTTTTGTTTTTTTTTTAATATATTGAGAATTTTATACATAAATATAATGAATTTTGGTCAAAATCCCTCATTCTCCTTCCAGAAAGATAGGTCATCTGGATAGCACTTGCCCTATAAGAGATCTTAAATTGCAATTGGTAGCATTAGTTTAAACGTAATCAGTGTGAGGGGTAGTTGCAGTAGTGTATTTTTTCTTTTCTTTTCTTTTTGAAATTAAAATATAATTACATAATTTCCCTTTCCCTTTCATTCCTCCAAACCCTCCTATATACCATTCCTTGCTCTCTTTAAAATTAGTGGCCATTTTTTCATTAATAGTTGTCACATCTCTCTCTCTCTCTCTCTCTCTCTCTGTGTGTGTGTGTGTGTGTGTGTGTGTGTTTGTGTGCCTAGAGACATAAATGCAAGTTTTTAAGTCTGCATAATGTTACTTGTCTGCCAAACAATTGACACAAGGACAACCACAATAGATACAATAGATACACTAATCTAGACAAGGGAAAGCCTGTGAGGTCCCAATCCTATACAAAGAACTATAGTCAACTATGGAATGCTGAGAGGAAGAAATGGTTTTCCCTAGGGCAGAACTCACTAATTGGTTCTCCAATATCAAATGGTCAGTTCTAAAAATATAAAAGTTTAAACTTTTTCAATGACTTTTCATTTCTTTAGTTTTTAATATTTTTTTTTGAGTGGAGTTAGCAACAAATTCAATATTTAAAGAATCTTAATTTGATTGTTTGCAGTTTGTGTGTGTTTGTGTGCTTGTGTCTTTTCCCTTTCTTTTGGTTGATTAGAGTACTTTAGTACTTTATGTAATTTCTGTCTTACAGGAACCAGTGCTTGAATTTATTGACTAGTTCTTATCATACTTATCCATGCATTCATCTGTACAAAAATGTAATTACTTTATTTTCAGCATCTTATTATGAATTATTTTGTTAACCATTTGCATGATTTATTTTGCACGATTTTGAAGCAAATAAAAATACCTGTGTGCCCTGAAATGAACTGGTTTTCATGATCTTCTCTTGAAGTACTTTAACCTACAGCTGTCTATTTGATTTCTTCTTTTCTCTAAGTGATAGTTAAACAGAATTGTTAGAATTTTAATTGGTATACTTTTCTTCTTAGCAGATCTGATAAAGTTGCATTTTGATGAGCAAAAATTTTCTCTCTTTGATTTCTGTATTTTAGAATTAAGACCCAACACATAGAACTTTGGGTTATTGTCTCTAGGAATGAAGGTTTTTATCTTTTGAGTGATTTTAAAGATTGAAAATAGGGGTTGGGGAGATGGCTCCATGGTTAAGAGCATTTGTTGCTCTTCCAGAGGACCTGAGTTCTGTTCCTAGCACTCAAACCAGGAGGCTCACCTTGTTCTGGCAAACACACACACACACACACACACACACACACACACACCACACACTAGAGATTGAGACTATGTTGGCTGCATAAATAAACATGGCAGAACTTTCAAGTGAATTGAATACTAACTACCTTTTATATGTCTCTGAGTGAGGATTTCCTTCAGCAAAAATCTTAAAAATAATACAAGAATTAGGGGCTTGTCTTTTAGTGTGTAACTTTAATATTAACACTCAAGAGGTGGAGAAAGTAAGATTTGGAGTTTGGAAAGCCAGTCTTAGTTCATAGTGAGATTCTTGTATCTCTCACCTAACTGGCTATATCTATCTATCTATCTATCTATCTATCTATCTATCTATCTATCCATCCATCATCTATCTGTAATCTAGCAACTACAACTTAGCTACTGTTGTAGTGTTGTGATATAAAACCATGAGCAGAAGAATTAATAAAATAAAACATTTAATTGTAGGCTTACTTATGTTTCAGAGTGTTAACTTATAGTCATCATTGTGGGGAGCATGGCACCAGGCAGGAATGTTTCTGGAACAGAGGCTGAGACTTACATCTTGATCTTTAGAAAAAAGGCAAAGAGAAAGTGAGACTGGGCCTGGTGTATGCTTTTGAAGTGTCAAGCCTCCCCCACCCCCCATGACATACCTCCTCCAGCCAGGCCACAACTTCTAATCTTCCCTAACAGTCTATTAACTGGGAATGAGACATTCAAATATACGAGACTGTGGGGGTCATTCTCATTCAAACCACCACAATGACCTGTGTGCCTGTCTGTCTGTCTGTCTGTCTGTCTGTCTCTCTCTCTCTCTCTCTATCCATCCATCCATCTATCCATCATCTATCAATTATTCATTTACCAACCAATCAAATCTCTACATTTGCTTCTTTTCCTTCTTCTAATTTTGGTCTTTCTCTTTTACTCTACTTTTCACCAGTGTTCTCCTGGGGAGCTTTTTTTTTTTTTTTTCAAACATCATTTGATAAGGGGAGACATTTTAGGTTTTCCATTTTGATGATATCTAGTAGATAAAACTAGGGATGCTGCTGAATTTCCTATCATGAAAGGACCCCTTCTGCAGCGAATGACTCATAAAAACTAAATTACTATAGTGACAAGTTGAGAAAACTCACTTTATATATTTCCCTAATAAAAAAATCCAAGAGTCAATTTAGTAGGTCAGTCTTGGTTAAGTATGTTCATTGACATGCCAGAATGGAATGACAGCTGACAAAGATGTCATCTGTGCTCTGTGAACAGCTTCCTAGCTTTTTTTGCTTGTATTTTGATGTTTTATGTTTTAGGTGAATATAATTGGAATTTTTGCTTCTATTTCTTAATCTCACTTGTAAACCTTTTTATCCGAGAAAGCATTTTGCTATAATATCCACTTTTTACTTGATCTGACTGATGCGCTTGCCTCAGCTGCATGAACACTGGAGTTTAAAAATATGTACTACCATAGCCTTTCAAGAAGATATTGTTTAAAGATTCTGAACTCATGTAAATATTTTACTCCTAATTATTATCTGCCAATTATTAGGAATTGTCAGTAGTACAAATGCTACCCAAGATCGCTTTCGCATTCTAATGGTACTGATGAACTGGAAGTATGGGGGATCTATGGTGGGGGGATCTATATGAAATCATTATGTGGCCATTGCAATTTTATGGAAAATATGAGAACGAAGCCCTTGGAAGTTCAGGTCTTGCTCTAGCTTTCATCAAGGTAATTTATGTAGGGCAACACATGACTAGAAATGCAAAGACCTTCCTTCAGTTCAAGCTCTCTCTTACTAGAGTTGCCCTTATGCAGACAGAGATGACAGCTTACTCTTTGTTGACTTTAGGATTTGGGGACAGAGTACACTTTCCGATTCTTATGATAGTGAAGTGTCACTATCATTTCCATTTCCATTTTATGTAAGGCTCTGTTCCTTTAAGATGCACATTATTGAAGAAAATGTGACCTGTATACACAGTGGAACTTTTCAGACATGAAGGGCAAAGTTATGTAATTTTTAGGAAAATGAGTGCAACTGAAGATAATCAAACTAAATGAATTAAGTGACAATATCATGTGTGTTTCTAATTTGTGGTCTTAGATTCTATGTAGACAACTAATATCATATATATATATGATATTATATATATAGTGATATATGATAACTAATATCATATATATGATATTTTATATATATAATGTGAACATAGAGGGAAAAATATTAATAAAGGGAATTGTTTGGAAGGGATGTAGTAAAAAGTAAGTTATGAAGCATGGGGGCAATAAGATCAATATGTCATATATACATTTAAGGAAATTAAAATATAAACCAGACATTCTTTACTACATAAAAATATTACCTATATTATAGAAGAGCATGGCTATTATGTGAGCAGAGATCTGTTCAATAAGTTGACATTATAGGTTAGATCTGGAATGTTCCCCAACTCCTTATATGTTGAAGATTGTGAGGACTTGATTTACCATGAGGAGCAGTGTTGAGAACTGATGCAACCATGAGGTTCTAATATCATCAGTGCATTTACCCATCCACGAATTCATACATAAATGGACTATCCAACTGTAGGAAGTGGGGTCTTGTTGGAGGAGGTAGGGTTTAGGGTGGACATTATAACCCCGTTCCTCTCTAGCTTTCATTGTTGATCACCATGAGGAAAACATCCTCCTCTATGACTCTGGCTATCCTCATATTCTACCTCTGTTCATCCTAAAGCAATTACCTGATCACACACTGAATTGTAACCTTGGAAACTATAAGCCCAAGTTAACCTTTCTGTTTGAAGTTGATTTTCTCAGGAACAGATCTGGGGAGTTCTCTATACATGTTACATCCTGAGAGTTTAAGAAAAACATCAGAAATGCTGTGTAGAAAAAGAGCAAAAAATCTGGAAGGTAGAGGAACACAAAATTCACACTTTATGTTAGACGGAGCAGGGGTTTCATCTTGTCAAGGTACTAAGGTAAAGTCTTACAGAGAAGTTAATTTTCTAACTTTAGCTGGTATAGGTATGCTTGGAAGAAAGAAGTGAAATAAGTTTTAAATACTGAGAGGAAAAAGAGCAAGCAACTGATAAGGAAAATCATTGAAGAGAATGATGCATGATGGGTATACTGAGTGATGGAGGATAGCCCTGTGTGTCACCAGAGAACACATCATCCAAGATGCAAGCCGTGTTTGCTCTCAACAAATTTACCTTCTTTAATGGTTCAACTAGTAATATCTTCCTGCTCTTGTTTTTTATTTTAGTTTAAATCAACCCTGTCATAATATGTCCTCTTTTGGAAAATGGCTGAATTATTTACTGATTACTGACTCACACTATTCTCTACACCAAAGATAGTTTCTGGTATTTCTGTTTCACTTATGTATTTTTTAGGAAAGGCTAGGACTACATGGCTGAAGCTAGACTTGAACTGATGAGATGATCCTCTGTCTTTCCTTGTAGAATGTTGGGATTATAGATATGTTCCTTACACCTGATTGAGAAAACATTTGTCAATGAATTTTATGAATTGTATAATTTGTGAAAAGTGGACCAGAAAAAAAAGGAGTTTGAATCCCAGAGGAAAAGGGTATTTTTAGCTTTTAAAAGAGATATTATTGACATTGTTACTTATAATTGTACTAATCAAGAAATATTAGCATTAATTGAAAACTTGTCATTTTTTGTAATTAGTGATGATTGGTGGTCACAGGTGTCATGTTTTGCATTTATAAGGTAGATAATGAACATCTTGATTTTGGTTATTGTTCAAATTATTGCTTGTCCCAATTCATCATCCATGTATATCCTTAAAATGCTCATGTCTGATTCTATCGTTTCACTTTGAGAGAAGAAGAATAAGTGGTTTGTTTCAATTTCTCATTACCAATCAGCAGGATCCACTTCGAAGCAAGTTACAAAATTTTGAACAAGAAAATGTAATTAGAAGTCAAGATGTCAGTGACATTCCTTTCCAGGCTCTCCTTGACCAATCTCTCTGGAAATGCTGAGTTCTGTTGCTCAAGGCACCATGACTACGACCTTGCTGACAGCTGTTAAATATAGTGTAATCAATTGTGAGTGTGTCACTTTGGATTTCCCTCTTCTACGAAAGAGGTTTTTGATTGTGGTGATGTGCTACAAAAGCAAAAATTGTCCATACAATGTATTCTGATCCTGGTTTGTTCTTAATCTCTTCCCAGCTAACCCTATGTCTCCATCCATTCAACTCTATGCCTTCTTTCCCTCTCTCAGAAAACAATGAAACCAAACAGAAAGAAAAGTAAAAACAGGAGAAACACATACACATGCAGAGATACCCATAGATGTGTGTACACAAAACCCACAAGAAACATCATTGGAAACTATAGAGTATATGAAAAAACAAACAAATAAACAAGGCATTATGCAACGCAGCATCTCCAAAAGTCCTGTTGTGTTTGTGGCCATGAGACTTGTCCTTAATTGTGGTTTGTTGACTCAGTAAGTCTCCATTGGAAAATGTCACTTTTCCTTTGTGACAAATTGTCAATGGAAGAGAGCATCTGGATGAGTGATAGGGGTTTGTGTCCTTCTCATCTCAGCCCTGGGACCTCACCTGGCTTAGGCTTGTACAGGTGCTGTGCATGCTGCCATAGTCTCTGTGAGTCTGTAATATGTATTAGTCCTTTTGAGTCCGGAAAGCTTTGCTTCCTTGATGTCTTTCTTCCCCACTGGTTTTTACTAGCTCAGACTCCTAGTCCTTATAGAGTTTCCTGAGTCCTGAGGAGAGGGATTTGATGGAGACAGCCCATTTAGGATGGAGAATCCTAAAATCGCTCACTCTCTGCACACTGTTTAGTTGTGGGATTCTGTTTGTTCCCGTCTACTGTAGGCAGAAGCTTCCTCAATGATGGCTGAGTGCTGAGATCCTGATCTATGAGTACAGCAGGATGTTGTTAGGAGTTGTTTTATGACTACGTTCCTTTAGCAAAATAATAGTATTTGGTTTTCTGCTAGCTCCCTGTTCTATCTAGTTTCGGGTGTTTGGTCTCAGAGCAGTGTCAGACATGGATTCCATCTCATGGAGTGGGCCTTAAATTCAATCAGATTGTAGCTGGTTACAACCTCAGTTTTTGTGTCAAGATTGCACTGCTGTCAGGCATGCAGGCAAGCATTGTGGATTGAAAGGTGTGGAGCTGCTCTGAATTACCTTTTCTCTTCTGCAGCATGCAGGGCACCTTACAGTGCCATGAAACCGCTTACTGGGGAGAAAGTTCTAGAAAGGTATCACTTCAACTTCTCCATGTTCAATGAGAAATGTAGGTGTTGTCTTCAGTAATAGTGACTTACTGTCAGTTTGTAGACAGCAACCAATAACCTTGACAGTAAGTTGAGTTGTTTAGGGTTTCCATGCAACACTTCCGGCTAATAACACAATTAGGTGTAACCAATTCTAGACACTGGAGGATTCACCTGGTGGCGAAAGGGGTCTAGTTGGGGCTATGTCTCCCTATTATTTAGTGAATCCATTTAGATTTCTTTCCTATATGTATATAATTTAAGAAGGTTTCCATGTGGCTCCTCCCCCATGGTGTGTATCCCTCCCTTATCCCCTTTGATCCCTCTTTTGTTTAAACCTCCTGTCCCAGTCTTGCCCTAATCTCTCTATAAGTATTTGTTCTATTTCCCTTTTCTTGTGAGATCCTTCCCTCCTACCTAATCCCTTATGCTGTATCTAACTTACGTAGCTATAAGGGCTGTAGCATGCCTACATGAATGCTTAGAACCGAACATCTATGTAAAAGAGAATGCATGCCGTATTCATTCCTGTGTGTCTGTGTTACTTCACTCAGGTTGTTATTTATTTATTTTCTAATTCTACCCATTTACTTGTGAGTTTCTTGATTATTCTCTCTCCTTTTAACAGCTGGGCAATATTCCATTTTGTAAATGCACTACATATTTAATATCCATTTATCTGTTGATGGGCATCTAGGCTGTTTGCAATACCTCACTATTAAGAATAGAACAGCAGATTAAGGTGCTTGTCATCAAACCTGATGACCTGAGGTGGAGCTCTTGGACCCTCATAGTAGAAAAAGAGACCTGACCCCCAAAATTGTCCTCTGACCTACACCTCTGCACATGCATACGCCCCCAACACATACTAAATAAATAAATGCAGAAAACATAAAAACCCAACAAATTTGTGTGTGTTTCTCTCTCTCTCTCTCTGTGTGTGTGTGTGTGTGTGTGTGTGTGTGTGTGTGTGTATGCAACTGTGCACATGGAGATCATTCCAGAGGAAAATGTTTGGGTGCCCATTCACTCCCTTCATTTGGGTCAATGAGGAATTGGACTTAGTCAGGTTTTGTGACAGGTACATTTACTTCCTGAGGTATCTCTTTAGTCTGGGGAATGGTTTCAGCATACATATGAAAAATGAAAACACTTTAGTTGTCAAGTAAATCTGACTACAACATATATTTAAAAATACATATTGTTTGAATTTTATTCATTTATTTTTGTGTATGAGTGTTTTGCCTGCATGTATGTCCACCATGTGTGGTTCATGCCTGCAGAGACCCGAAGAGAGTGCTCCATCACCTGGGATTGTAGTTACAGATGGCTATGATCTGGTACATGTGTAGTAGATCTTGTCCTGTTCCCTCTTTTAACCACTGAGCCATTTTTTCCAGTTCCTCTCAGATATCATTTATTTGCTGAGCCTTTGTCTTCTTATTTATAAAATGGATTCTTTTTCTTTTTACTTGATAGAAATGATCTACATTTTTATTATTTGAAAATAGAATGGTTACATAACAGTCTATTAGAACTAATAAAGGATGTCAGGAAATTAGATAATTATAAAATAAAATAATTAAAATTCAGAAAAAAAGACTATTTAAAACAAATAGCTTTTACATCATAGCAATAGTTTTTAAGACTAGATAATGGAATAAAGGAACCCATACCAGAGCATTTTCCCCTTCTATTATTTGAGAATTTCATACATATATAATGTGTTTTGATCAAATTCTCCTCCTACTCTCTCACCTATAATTCCTTTTCTATCTCTCTTTACTTTTCCCTCCCAACTGTGTAGGCTCTAATTTTAAAGTTTGTTCTGATTTTTGAGATTCTAATTTAATTACATCATTTACCTTTTCTGCTTCCTCCCTCCAAGCTCTCTCATATGCCCTTTCCAGTCTCTTTCAAACTCATGGCTTCTTTTTTCATTAATTGTTGTGACATACATATTACACACACAAATACACACACACACACACACACACACACACACACACACACACACACACA
>JADRCH010000241.1:3733891-3768973 GCA_019843965.1 Rhynchomys soricoides
CAGTATGGTCCTGTCTAGACTCCCAGGACTGTAGGTTCCAGTATGGTACTGTCTAGACTCCCATGAGGATGACATAGTCAAACATAACTTTCTCTTTTATCATTTCAATATCCTTTTAATAAAGCCATGCCATAAATAAAGAACAAGGCACCAAACCTCAGAATTATTGAAAAATGGGTCATAGTTGTTAAGATTGGGCTCAGATATCATGGTTTTGTTGAAATCTATACTACTTTTCACCTCAGCAGAAACGGGTACTTGAGTTTTAAGCTAAAAACCCTATCAGACACACAGTACAGGATTTTCCCATCCTCTCTTCCTCTGGATTTTCTCTCACTGCTAATGACTAAATACTGGATGAGGCGAGAGAACAGTTGTTCTGCCCCAGTGAACTTCTAAGACTACAGAATCTGGAAGAAGGTGATTCAAGGCTTTTGAGCATAGAGGATCCTTAGAACACAGGAAGCAGACTAAGGTGATCATGCCCTGCATACTTCTCAGCATGTGGTGCTGGTAGCTCATCAGCTGCCTTTTAACCTTGCACTCTGCCTCAGTAACTTGACAACTTTCTCTTTTTTTCTTTCTTTTTCTGTTTATATACTTTTTTAAAAAATTAATCATTCCATTTGTTTACATCTCAAATGATATCGCACTTCCTGGTTATCTCTCCACCACCCCTCATCCCACATCCACCCTCTCCCCTCCCCTTTGCCTGTATAAGGGTGCTCCCTCACCCACTACAGTGTACCATCCCACTGCTCTATCATCCCCCTATGCTGGGGCATCAAACCTCCCCGGGACCAAGCACCTTCCCTCCTATTGCTGTTAGGTAAGTCCATCCTCAGCTACATATGTATCTGGAGTCAAGGATCCCTCCAGGACAACGTTCTTGAAACAGTTCTGAAGTGCCTGGATGTGACACACATGTCTCATAGAAACATAGCATTTTGTTTCTTTTAAGGCACCTCATTATTATTCAAAAGTGTGATCCTGTAATTACTAAATCTGTCATTTTCTAGGTAGTTCCTTTGGAGTTTTAAATGTGAGGGATATGCTCAGATAAGCTTATTAGAGGTGGGCGGCTCAGGCTGTGCAGGAAGTGAAGGTGTCATGACAAGACAGTGGGGGAATTATTCTGAGCTGGACTAGACTTCACCTCTCTCAGCTCACTCCATATGGTCCACTTGCTCAGTCCAGGCACGAGGCCAGTGCTATTAGTGCAACTTGACCTCAGGTTGGCCCTGCTATTCTTCCTTACAGAGAATTTTTTCTCCCTGTAGTGCTTATATGGACAGTTGATAATGAAATGTGTATTACTTGTTTATTCAGCAATTAAGTATTTCTGATATTATTGAGTTTCCATTATGTACCCAAGCTTTGAGAATTATGAAAACCAGCAAATATTTTATTAATATATTACCTATAATAAGATATTAGACAGAATGGAATCTTTCAAAGTGTCCCTATTGGAGTCTAGCTTAGTTTGAGTATCATGATAGGCATATTATGGATTGTCAATGTTTTTCATTTCTTTTATCTTTCTGAACCCTTAGAGGATCATACTCACATACCCTTTAAAGTTATATGTGGCATATCCACTTCATAGTTAAATGTGAATAGAGTCTTTCTACTAGAAATATTTAAGAGTATTATAGCTATCATGTTGCTACCTACCTATCCATCAGGGAAATGTGACTGTCATGAAAGAGTCAGCATCAAAAGATACTGTAATCCACACCACTTTAGGTACATGAATGATTACAAGGGACAGAGCCCAATATAATAAAGTCTGAATAAATAACTTGTTGAAGAGTCAGCATAAGCCCATCTTAAATGCATATAGATAAAACCATGTGTCTGAATAGAAAAGGTTCCTCTTCCTCAGGGATATGTGCTTTATGGTTTTAACACTTGGTTCTCACATCATATAACTATTTTTGAAGGCTGTGAAAATTTAGGATGGTGGGGGTCTACATGGAAAAAACCAGGTCACTGAAAGCACACCTTTAAAAGTTACATCATATCTTTAGTCTCTTCCTTCTCCTCTGCTTCTGGGCCAGCATAGCATGCAAAGCTTTCCTCAATCCTATGTTCTCACTACCATGATATTAGGTCAAAGTTCATGGTGCCAGTGAGACAGACTGAACCCACCGAAACCATAATAAATAAAACCATCCTAAAGAAAAAATCAATTTTGTCTTGACGTTATGTAAATATTTTATTCCTAATCATCATTTATTCAAATATTAGGAATTGTCACAAATGCTAACCAAGATGTTAACCAAGATTGACCATGTTTACTGCTGTTCTATTAATACTATCAGGGAATTATAAATAGACTAGGTGTCTGTCAATGAATGAATGGGTAAAGAAAATATGGTACATTTACATAATAGAATACTATCCAACTGGTAAAATAATTAAATCGTGATGTTTGCATACAAATAGATGATGCAGAAAAAATCATCCAGAGTAAGGTAACTCAAACTCAGAAACATAAATATGGTACATGTTTGCATATATGTGAATGTCAGCTGTGAAGTCTTTGATAAACAAGCTTTAATCAGTAAAACCAACAGAGGTTACATATAAATTAAGGGATGGGGGGGGTGATAGCTAATTCACTCTAGAAAAGCAAACTAAAATAGATAATGGTGGATGGCTGTAGGTGTACTGTAATGGCAGAATCAAAAGGGATGGAATAAAGTAAGGGATGGGATACAGGGATGGACAGGTAAAATTAAGGGGCATTTGAAGGTTGAAGCTTCCATTTATCTGTACATCTGTCTATATCTATGTCTATGTCTATATGTCTATGTCTATGCGTCTATCTATCTATCATCTATTTATCATCTATCTATCCTATCATCTATCTGTCTATCTATCTATCTATCTATCTATCTATCTATCTCTCTGTCATCTATCTATCCTTCCTATCCATCTGTCTATCTATCTATCTATCTATCTATCTATCTATCTATCATCTATTTATCATCTATCTATCCTATCATCTATCTATCTATCTATCTATCTATCTATCTATCTATCTATCTCTCTATCATCTATCTATCCTTCCTATCCATCTGACTGTCTGTCTATCTATCTATCTATCTATCTATCTATCTATCTATCTATCCATCTATCATCTCCCTGTTTTATTTTTCCAGCTCTGTTTGATTCTACTCTATGTCTCTGGGCTGTCCACTTTCTGGTTCCTGGCCACCCAGGCAGTATAGAGCATGGGTTCTCTCAGATGTGGCATCAAGTTAAACCAAACATAAGCTGAACATTTCCGTATGTTCTGTGCCACCATTGCCCCAGTACACCTTTCGTGCAGGACAGATTGTAGGTTGAGGGTTTTGGGGTTAGTGTCATTTTCTCTTTCCATAGCCTGCAGATCACCTTCTCACACCAAAGAGAATAGAATGTAGAGGTGAAGGCTTTAAGCTCACAACAGCTTGACCACTTTATGTTCAATGAGTTGCGTTTGAACTTGGCTACAGGCTTGCTATATATTGCCTTTATTATGCTTATGTATGTTCTTGTATCCCTAATCTCTTTAAGACTTTCATAATAAAAGGATATTAGATTTTCTTAAAGACATCTTTCTACATTTATGAGACGATCACATACTCTTTTTCTTTTAGTTTGTTTATATAGTGGATTACATTGACTGACTTTTGTGTGTTGTATCACCCCTTCACTTTTGGGATGAAGCCTTCCTGATCATGATTTTGTTGTTGTTGTTTTCAAATTTTGTCTCATAATTTTTTGTCTGGGCATATTCTTACAAGTCTTTTGCTTGTATATTGGGATTTCCAATTTTGTGTTTTTAGGGGATTTCTGTATGTGTCGATGTGTATATTAATGTCTTTCTTTGTTTCTTGTGCCTTTTCTTTGACTCTGTTTTTTTGTTTGTTCTTTTTGTCCTTTTCATGTTGTTTTTGCTTTTATTTTAGTCTCTCTTTCTTTCCTGCCCTCTTCCTTCCTTTCTTTCTTTCTTTCTTTCTTTCTTTCTTTCTTTCTTTCATGGTTGTTTGTGAGAACAAGGAAGGATATGAATTTGTGTGGGGGGAGATGGGGAGGATCTGTGAGGAGTTAGGGGAGAGTAAGCCATAATACATTGTATGAAAAAAAGTTTTCAAATTTAAAAAAATTCAGAAAAAAAGTGATGTAAGATCTTAACTGTATTAAGTAAAATCTTTTAGCTTGTTAAGGTGATAAGAGCCACTTTAAAGTTTAAATGGTATCAAGAGCACTGTAATTGGCATTTATAATTTCCTACATTCAGTAACAGAGAGAAGGTAAGTTGAAATTCTATTGGCTTGTTAGTGATTTCTTAATTAAAGAGACAACTTCTATCATTTGGATACTTGAGGTTCGAAAGACTAACGTATTGTGTAGCTAAGAGTGAGCCAACATTGCTTTCCCTTTGAATGGTCTTCCATGTAAGCAAATGGAGTGACTGTGATGTCTCTATTTCCTTTTTATTAACATCAGTTATTTCTCACCACATCAGTAACTTCAGTTTTGGGCTTCTTGGGGCAATCTCAGTCAGAGATGTAGTCTAAAGCAAAGCTCCTGGTGTAAGGACCTTAAATTGTGTCACAAGCAATGCCAGTCATATTGGGAGTCCTCCATAACTGTTTGTTCAAATGTATGGCTTGTTTTCAGAACTTGTCACTTGAGGAGACACTGTTTTTTTTGAGTATAAATTTATTTGCGAAGATGCAGATTATGGAAAGGAAAAATGCACACAACAAGGGCATGCAGAATACACATGGAAGCAGACTTTATTTTTTTTTAATACCCCGAAGGAAGGTGCAGTGGAACAGAAGCAAGAGTGGCAGTTGAAGACATTTGTTATAGTGTATAAATTAGCTTAATTCTACAATTAGCAGTTGAGTGGGTGGCCTTTTCTTTTTCCTTTAATTTGATAGACAGGTTTGCTCTAGGGTGTAGCCGAGTAAGCACTGTTTCCCGAATGTGTATTAAAAGAAAGTAAAACTTTTATTCTTTATTTGTAGGCATCAGGAAATTTTATTTCAAGACTCCTGAGAACTGGATTGTTTAAACAGAAGGCAGATTGTGTAAAGAGCTAATTGAGAAACAAATCACTAGTTATTCAAATTCCATATTTGCCTGAAATCTAAAAATCTTTATCTATTTATAACATGAACTGAAATGAGTTTCAGTAATAAGGGATAATCTGTAGTTTCCCAGTATCTCAGGGCACTGCAGTGTTATATAGTTTCTATTCATTATAGAGAGCATTCCCTTTGGGTGTCCTTATCATCTTTGACAAAGCACACATACACAGGCGCGCGCGCACACACACACACACACACACACACACACACACACACACACAGCTACGGAATAATTTGATAAGTAAGCACTTATGTGCCCAACTTGTATGGAGAGTTTGTTTAAGAGGATGTATTTTAAAAGACTTTCAAGAGAAAAAAATTTGTTTTAAGTTTTAATCAGAAAACCAGAACTTCCAGGCTGGACCAGCTCCATTGTATGTGGAGCTTATGGAGGTGTCAGGGTCATTACTGGTGTCCTAGGCAAAGGCGCAGGTCAGAAAGAAGCCATGTGGACTTTGAGTTGTGTCTGGTCTAGTGTTACTTGAAAGACTGAGGATTCTCTGTGGACCCCTCTTCCACCCTGGAAAGCAACAACAGATCCTGTGCTGTGAAACATTTATCACAGCTTTCAATAGTGAGTGGTGATAATACTGATCAGTTTCAATCACATTGAGCCAAACAGCTTGACTCTGGTCAGCATTCCTC
Organism: Rhynchomys soricoides; assembly: GCA_019843965.1. NCBI lineage: Eukaryota > Metazoa > Chordata > Mammalia > Rodentia > Muridae > Rhynchomys > Rhynchomys soricoides. The sequence goes on from JADRCH010000241.1 coordinate 3,739,687, forward strand.
TTCTCTCCTGTTTAGCTTAGGAAGACATTTACATGACCAATGTAAAAAGTTAGATCCCTTGCTCATTACATGACCAACATAAGAAGTTAGATCCCATGTTCATTATATGATCAATGTAACAAATTAGATCCCATGGTTATTACATGACCAATATAAGAAGTTAGATCCCAAGATCATTCTATATTGTTTTTAAAATAAAGAACCACAAATAAGTATGTTTAGACAATTGCAAGAATGATAGAAAAAAGTTGTTAGAATGGAAACACAGATACATTTGAGTCTCCTGAGTTACAATTCTCATAACATTTACAATAATCAGATGGTGAAAGACAATATAGTGATAACCATTTGTACAAGTGTAGGAAACATTTTAAACAAAAGATGCTCACCTTTCCATGTGAATTCTAAAGATTTAGATGATTTTATCTGGCTGATTATTCTATAAATTTATATAGGTAGGTGCTCATACAAAAACATATATAAATACAGATATGCATAGTATATACAAGTATGTGCATATGTAGAGGGATGAAGCAAAGGCCAACCCATAATTTTATCTATAAATTAATAACAAATGTATTTGTGTTTACATGCAAGGAAGTTTTGTATAATTTACATGTATAGTAGTACTATAATAAGTTTAATATATATATTTATATATATATGAATGTGAGTTTAAATAGAAATTGTATAAATTTATCTAAATAAAATAAGAATACATATTAAATTTGATAAATATATGATCTCTATATATCACAATATAATATGTATTTCAATTTATAAATATATAAATTGAAACTGTGCTTTTCTTTTATTTCTGATCTCTGTTAGCAAAAAATGCTCATTGTAGTTCTTTGAACCCTTGATATTTCTTCTTCCATTTTTTAGAAGTTTAAAATTTTCTGTCTATCAATCTATCTATGTGTGTGTGTGTGTGTGTTGTGTTGTGTTGTGTGTGTGTGCATATCTGTGAAGACAGGTGCTGTGCAATCCAGAAGAAGTCATGATCGCTTTGAGCTATTGTTATAGGTTGTCATGAGCCAGTAATGTGGATGCTGGGAATTGAACTCTGGTACTTTGTAAAAGCAGTAACTCTTTTAGCCACTGATTTGTCTTTCAAGCCCCAATGCTTGGCATTGTTTAAATATAGCACATTTCCTCTTTGCTTTGAAAGCTTTGCTCATATCCAATCAACCAGATGTCCAAATAGTCAAGAAAACCATTTTACAAAGCACAGAATGTACAATGATATTTTGGTTATAAAGTTTTAATTTTTAAATATTATATCCCTAGTTACATGATGTAATACTATCCTTACCATCCTTAATAGCTATACAATGCTTCCTATTTCTAAATTATTCTATTTTTTATAGAAAATAAGGTAGGAAAAATATTATTCTTCTAATGTCTGCCAAAGGTGCCTGCTTACTCCTATAGTTTACGACTGTTATGCAGCTCTGTTCACTAAACATGATCACGTCGAGGGGCTGGGTATGCTCTTTAATAATAAAAAGCTGTACCCTTAATGCACTCTTAAGAAAACCCATTATGTATTTTTGTGCAATTCTGGTCTTTTGGTGGTGTTATACTCTGTTAATAAATTCACATAACCTCTGGATACTGAGACAGTGTTTGTAACACCAAAGTTCTGGTTTAGTTATTTAAAAACAATGATCATCTCATACATTTTATTTTATGAATGAACTTATTGCATGCGTTTTTAGATAGTCTGTCTCTTATTTTAGCAAGGTCTTAGGAAAGTATAATAGTGGAAATTTATGTCTATAGAGTTTCAACAGAAGTCTATAGAGAAGAGAAGATGAGCCAATAGTCAAGAACACAGCCTGAAGACTCAGTATTGCATCTGGAACTATTGACACCTAGATCCCATCAGTGTGCCACCTAGAGGAAATGGCTTATGGTTAAAGTCCTTACTACTCTGGCAGAGGTTCCGAGTTTGGCTCCCAGAACTCATATTGGGAAGCTCACAATCTCCACCTGTAACTATAGCCACGGGGAAATCTGATGCATCTGACCTCTGCAGGCATCTGCATGCTCATATATGTGCACTTCCATGTAACACACATACACACACACACATTAAACAAACAAACAACTAAATGTAGAATTACTGGAAGAGAAGCTATGGTATCCAGGCTTATATACTTGGTAGACATTTCCAAAAAAAAAAGAAAAAGAATTTTGTAAGCCTGTCATTTTAAAGAAAAGAAACCACAGACTTTTTCTTTTTTTTTAGTCAATGATAAGTCATAGACTTAAGTGAAAATAATAGTCACTATTACTGAGTCTGTAAAAGTCACAAAAACACAAGGAATACTAATAAGAGGGTACTACCACTCTTTTAGTTTTGAAAATATACAATAAAATAATTAAAGCTTAGTACTTTTTTAGAATCTTTAGATAATATCACTAGGTGAATTTCATTACAGTACCAAAGAAATGTCAATTGTCTGAAAGAATTCTTGCCATCTACACATGTTTGTGAGGGTGCATTTTCCTTATCTGCATTTTCTGTTCCTTCTGTACTTAACCAAAGTTGTAGATCATGCATAATCTCAAAAAAGAATGACCATGTCTTCTGAGTAATGAAGAGAATTTAAAAACTGAAAAAATAGACTTTTCAAAACTGTACTGTTTTCAAAAACATAATGATTCATAGTAAATTGTCTTAATAAATCATGATGCCATTATTGTTACTTTGGGAAGATTTTAAAATTATCTTGACTATTTTCCAATTTAAATTTATATGGAAAATATTTCACTCATGAACTAGTTCTTTGATGTCTTCTATAATTTTTATGCCTTGCATTCTGAGGTCTATAGGTTTTGGGAACTGCTACTTCAGTTTCACCATGGTAGATTCACCTACTCTCTGATCTTCTGCCCTAGACCCATAGAGCCACTTGAACAGAACAGATGGTGACACATTGGTAAGGATGAGCCAGTGTCTGGCACATGGACTCAGCTCTTCCTACTGCCAAAGGGCAAGGTCTGGGCTTCTTGTGGTGCCCCTGATATGTCTGCAGTAGACGGGTGCCTAATAGCTAGTGCTTTGTAAAATCTGTCCAGGTTTCTATGCAGAATGTGCTTATCAGGCAGAAACAATGTCTGGTCTGGAATTAGCATCAGTTTGATTCCCTTTTGTTTTGTGAAAGTTAATGCAAATAAGGCCCACACCAGCCAACTCGGGATCCACAAACGCTGTCATGCTGAGCAAGTGATCCTGGCTCCTCCCCTGTGGCTTGTCTAACAAGCAGCTTTGCAGGAAGAGCTGTTGAATTTCAAACTGGATGGCCTCGTGTCATAAACAGTTTATTGATGGAGTGTTCGTTCATATATAAAGGGAAAATGAACTTCACTTTTTTTCTACTGCTAAGATTGAAAAACCTGAATTCTGGATGGATCAGCCTTTCTTTGCCCTGGGGTGAATTCTTAGGTTTGCTTCAGAGGTCTGTCCAATTATACTTAGATAATAAAGAGTTCAACTAAAACCCCAGAAGACGGTTTTATCACAGATACTAAAATGCTTAGACCAGTGTGAAAGACATATCAATGCAGAAAATTGATGCATTCTCTGCTTGGGTCCAGTTTGAAGGGGACACGCTCCAAACCTGTCTTCTCCCTTCCTCTCCTATCCCTTCTATTACCTTTCTCATTCTCTCTGCTCTAAGTTCATAGCATCAGGATTTCTTTTGATCTTCTGCTTTGCCACTGGGAATCAAATGTTAATCAAGGCTATGTTCTGTCAGTAGCGGTCCAGTGTGAGAATGCTGATGACTGAGACTCCCATTCAAACAGGCAAGCAATACCTTTCCTCTTCTTCTATGATGCTCACATTGTCATCATACAATAAGTAGGAGGGAATTTCCAGCACTGGGGGACCCCAAGATCTAGTGGCAGCATCCAGATCAATAGGGGAACAGCTTCCAGATATGCTGATTATTACCCCAGACCACATAGTACCCCATAGTCTATGGACCTTGGATGTATTCTTTCTCTTTATGTTTTACTGGGGACTTTATCCCACTGATACGTTCCCTTTCAACCATGGTGTTCAACCCAGTGCTATGGCAGGGCTGTGGTGGGCTACAGTTTGCCACACAAATAATGGGTTATTATTGCTTTTCAATGAGATTTAAGCTTGATAATTTACTTCTTTTTCTATGCTTTAATAGTGAGAGTTTAGTAGGCTCTTTGACAAAACTCATCTATTTAGTCAGTACAAACAAATCTATCAAGAAGATTCTTATCATTAGTAGCTGAACCTTGGTTGGAAAATAATGCAGTACTTATTATATAGGACTACATAAGACGATACAGAAGTTTTTGTTTGGTTTTGTTTTGTTTTTTGAGGATCTAGGGATTTTATACGTGACTAAAGAGCAACTTGAAGAATTTTAAAACGAATATTAGAATCTGTAAGTGCTTCCATGGCTAATTACATAATATAAAAGAATACACACGTGTTGCTATGTGAATATACGTGAGTGGCTATGCAGAGAACATTTGACACTCCAGTAAGTAAATCAATACGTTCATATAGATAAATCTTGGTTATGTCCTCAGTGACATAAACATCAAGAAAAATCTATGAGTAGTAGCAGGAAATAAGTTTCCTAGAAAATGTTAGAAATAAGTAAAATGTTTCCAAAACACAAAAAATGAAAAATTCTGATTTATTAGGCTTAACATGAATAATGCAAAACCATTGAGTTTTTCACAATTCATACTTTTTGTTCCCATTTCCTTCTCCACCTCTGTTTGGTCGTCTTGTCACTGACGTTGACCAGCTTCACAGAGTGTTATATTTACCTGTTTTAAGCAAAAGCCATACCACACCAAGCAAGGGAAGAAAAATGAGTTTTATTAAGCTTCCAAGGGAAAGCCAACTGCCTGATCAGCATAAAGTCCTGAAGAAGCGAGGATATAATTGCTACCTTAATGTATTTTGAAATATTAGTAGGTCAAAGATTAAGACAAGGACATAATTCAGAACAGAGAACCTAATAAGCTTGCTAATGCACCTCAAATGAGTACAAGAATAATGTGATGTGTTTTGAAAATATTGATGAGCTTCTGCTCAGGATACTCGTATGCCTGTAGTGCTGTCTTCATGAGCCAGAGCCTCTGCTTAATGGTAGAAGAATCCCACATTGCTTATGCAATGAACACTGCATGCTTGATATCTTACATAGTTTCACTGTCTGCTGAGATAAAGAACTACCTCAGCCTTCATCAACTCACTCAATTATTCATAGATTTAGGTTATTTTAGACATAATCACTTTTGTGATCCAAACAGCACAGATATCTGGAAACAATTACAAACCCTGAGAATAAGAAACTAATACATTAAAAATAAAATAAAAGGTAGCAGCCTTATTTAAATATGTCAAGTCTATATCTTAAACAAAGCATTACATGAGGGCATTAATCACACCCTTCCTTATATCTGTGTACATTAGCCAAATTTCAAATAAGAATGATGAACATGAAGTCAAAGTTTAAAAGGAGATCACTAATATCCTTAAAAATGGTTTATTTTTCTTTCACTAGAAGTGATATATTAACTAATGCTCCCATTATATTTAAATTCACAATTACAAATAATCTCAAGTATACTCATAATTTAAACTGATAGATATAGTTCCAATTGCTAACTTCTTTATATCTTTAATCCCTTGGGAAACAGGAGATTATTTTGGCTAGTTTAAGCAAAGTGGAACGTTAAAAGACCTGCCCACTATGGGTAGCATCATTCCCTGGCTTGAGTCTTAGACTGTATAAAAAGAAGAAAGTCAGCTGAGCACTAATCATTGCTTCTTGTTTTCTGACTGTGAATGTAATGGGATCACCTCCCTTGAGTTCCTTCTGCTGGTTTTATTTTATTTTATTTTATTTTATTTTATTTTATTTTATTTTTTCTGTGATCTGTGCACGTGGACTGAGAGCCAAAATAAACCATTTCTCTCTTAGGTCACTTTGTCTGTGTGTTTTATATTAACAACAGGAAAAGTAGTTAAGAAAAAACTTTGGTGATCTGAGTAAAGATTGGTGGAAATTCAGGATTCTATTGTGTTAAAGAGATGATAACTCTAAATAGAAACAACACAGGCTTCATGAGACGCTAATAGACTTTTAAAGAGAAGTATTTTGAAATTTAAAAGCAGGACTTACTTAACCATTCTCTTGCTTTGAGCTTTTGACTTCCGTATCCTGGTTGTCACAACACCTGTAGAGGTAAATAATTCCTCAGTTATTTATAAGGTTAGGAGGTGAGAGCCAAGAGATTTTCTCTATGTAGCAAGGGATGAGACCCAGGAAGCTAGGCAAACCTGCTTGATCTGCATATGGTGGCTATAGTAAGTACAGGACATTCGTTACTGCAACTTTCCCTTCCCATTTCTGTAGATTGTTGTTCATTCCATCAGTAACTGTACACAGAGTTATGATTCTTTAACATGTTCCTAGAAGGAACATCTCAGGAGTCATGCCAAATTACACTTTAAACATCTTATTTCTGCATTAAAGATTAGGATATGAGGCAACGCTCTAGGTCCTTTCCATTTTTCATCACTTTGCTAGCTTTGGTAATATGTTCCTACATACAGAAAAGACTGTGGGTGGAGTGTGAGGAGAACGGGAGAGCAGCAGAATCACTTAGTCCCATAAAAAGCATCAGTGTAGTTAAGATACAGATCTGAAATATATTCATTGAGGTCTATTGACAATCAAAGGAACTCAGAGGCTTTCTGTAAAAGACATTGAAATCTGTATTCATCTAATGATTCCAGAATTGAGTTTTCAATCTCAGTGAGTCTCTGCCTCGTACCCCCATTCCATCCTGATCTCTGCTTTATTTCATAAGATGTACACTTTATAGACTCACTTCTTCTCCTCCCAAGAAGATTTCTGTTTCTTCTTCCTTCCTCTCTTTCTCTCTCTCTCTTTCTTTCTCTTTTCTACCTTTCTTTTTGTCTTCTTCTCCTTTTCTTTGGTGATTTCCAAAGAAATCACACACACACACACACACACACACACACACACACACACACATATGCATGTTTGTATTATATATATATGTATATATATATACATATATATATATACATATATATGCATCATATACATATACTACATACACAGCGTATACACATGCACACACCACATACACATATACAGTCAGTTGCTTAAAGAAGACAAACGAAATGAAAACACCATCTGTCATGTAGGCGCAGACATTTTTTAACATACTGCTAAATGAAGAGCCACAGGTAATCGATGGCTTCTGAGAGAGGGCGATTCAATTTTCTTCAGGGACAAGCCCTCCCAACCTCTACAAGTTATTTAATCCCAAGTGGTCAACCCTAAATAAACATACATATGATTCACACTAAATGGACCAGCAGGTTGCATTTATGTATACAAGTATGTGTATGTAAGAATGCTAATTACAGAAAAGGTTATGAGTTTGAGAAGGCATGGGAAGGAACATGGAAGGGATTGGGAGTGAGAGGGCAGAGTAGAAATGGTGTACAAAGTTATAAAACAACCAATCAAATAAAAGATAATATAATATGAACTCATTTATATTGCATTTCCTTTGTTTTTGCTTGAGAATTCCATACGTGAGTAGTATGTATTTTGACCAAATCCAGTCTTTACTTCCCCTCTCCCAACTGCCCCTGTAAACTTCCATATCCCTTTACCTTCCAACTTCATGTACTTCTACAAACCTACAGAGTTCACTTAGCGATACTAGTATATGCGTGGGTCTAGGACCACCTACTGGAGCATGGGTATCCACTCAGGGTTGCGACTGTGAAGAAAACTGACCCTCCCTCTCCCAGCAGCAATAGATTGAAAATAGATCCTCAGTTATGGTCTTTTGCTTCTGAGAAAACACCCTCTCCACAGTATTATTTATTTGCACTCTGCCTTTAATTACCAAATCTTGCTCTGGAATTAATTCCTTCTCTCACTTATATCTACTTCTTCAAATCCACTATGCATGCCTGCAACGTTACTTTTTTGTCTTCATTCTTTTCTTAGCTTAAAAACCTTTCCCGCCATACTTTTCTCTCCCAGAGAACCCAGCCTGTGACTTGCCTTATATAGTAACCACAGATGCCATTCTACGCTTTTCTATGCTTTTCTTGAAAATATTTATTTTGAGGTGACAAGTACAACTATGAAGCAACTCATGGTAACAATAATTGAATAACTCTGTCCACCATTGATTAAAAAATGATACTACATTAATTAGGCCAACCAAATACTGTGTTTTTAGGCATTCGTACAACCAACCTGGAAACATATACCCTCAGGAAAGTCTGCCCTTGAATGCTCAGAGTGGTTGTATTTGCATTCCTTCTAAACTGGCGAATTATCAAGATTTTTCTCAAAAGGTGAGTGAAAAGGAAATTATACACAATGCATAGCAATGTAAGCCACTCACTGTCAAGACATATGAAGACAGAGATAAATTTTAAATGAGTTCCAGTAATTATGAGACATCATCTTTAGATGGGCAGCTACTGTGTGGTTCCATTTATAGCATTCTGAGAAAGAAAAAAAAAAGACAGTGGAAAGAGTGGGCACACAATACTTATCATGACAGGCGTGGTAGTGAGATAAAAAGGAAAAGCACAGATTAAGATTTTTCAACATCCTTTCATTGATTATTTGGGAATTTCACACACTGCATACCATTACACTCACTTCCCATTTCTCCTAGGTTTATCCTCCAATTCTTATGCCCTCCCCCACCCCCAAATAAGAAAAAATACAAGTATAATATGTATCGCTTATATATTCATTGATGCATGGTCAAACTCCAAGTGACTAGCCCCTTAAAGGTAACTGAGTCCTTTTCCATTTCTCTGCGAAAAGCCACCAACCATGAAGAGCTACACTTCAGCATCTTAATGACATTTTTTAAAGGCCTCTCGTCAATGGCTTCCTGTCTAGACCATTTCCTTTGTGGCAGAAGTTTTCAGTGTCTCTCATTTACAACTATGAGTCTGGAGTCATCAGTACCATTGCATCAGAAGCTTCCATGCTCAAAACAAACAGCGGAAGAATAGATCATGGACCTGCCCATGGTTTCCTGAGGCTATGACCTCCAGCTGCACCATGGATGATGGATCTCACCATGGTCCCCAATGACAGTATGGACCTCAGATATCAATAAAATAAAATAAAAAAAATCTGTCAGAACTTAACTTCAGGATGGACAGAAGACTGCAAAAGGATGTAATTCACTGTGATGAAGTGGCTTCTTTGAATAGCTAGCCCTTAGGTGTTTCTACACTTCTAAAGAGGAATAGAATTATTGCTCATAATTTCACTATTCTAACAGAAAGGAAGAAAGGATTGTTTAAAGAAAGGAGTGCATGGGTGTGAGTATATCTCAGACACGGAAATAACAATCATATAGAGTCTAAAGATATTTGGCTAGAAAGTTCTCTAGTGCCTCTTTCATATCATGCTCCTTCCACCGGAGTCTCTACATACAAACATGGCCCAATTGCTGTACAGATATTTTCCTTTCTGTTCTTTGTGCTAACATTCTCCAGATGCACGATCAAACTTCACACATCCTCACTTATTTTTGCCTCCATTGGCAGGATCTCCATTTGCATGCCATATATAACCATGCCTGCATCACTCCCAAGCCCAATTCAAAGCTTGAAATGTATCCTTCCCCGCAGTTTGTAATTTTATACCTTGGGAACTTTACAAAAGTTTTCTCCATCAAAGTATGAATGATCTTCTCTAATCGACAGCTAATAAAATTCAAGGAATTTTCACTTTCTGTCTTATTTTTCTATTTAGCCAAATTCTCAGTTCAGACTATGCAAAAACATAGCAGTGTCTCATAAAATCTCTTTTCTGTTCGTGGGCAACATCCTAATAGACAGGTCATGTCTTCATGTATAACTGGATCATCTTAGCAGATTCTCCTTTCAGCTTTTCAGTAGACTCTTGGTAAGCAATGTCCATTGACTTCTGGTTTCTCTCAGTCTCTCTTGAGTTATTCTCCTTGGCCTCAAACTAACTCTGGCAATCTGTTCTAATTTTCTGGTTCCTTCTAATTCTCTGGCTCATTCTGTCTTCACCTGTGTCTAACTTGTTCTCTCTTCAATCTCTTGTTGTCTCTCCTGTCTCTGTAAAACAGGCACTGTGCCAAGTAGCCGTTTGTTGCCATAAGAATGGCGCTTTGTCACCAGGAGCCTGATGTTATTTGTAAGTCATGAAAATTGGAGTGATTACCTCAAAACTAAAATTGCTTTAAAAATTTTATCTGATGATTATGTATACAGAAGTGATTTGATAGAAAAATATATGTTGCCTATTAAGTCATCAGCTAGGGCAAATGCATATTCCTGATAGGCTCTTCTTGTCTTTCCCAAGCCTCCTCTGACTTCAAAGATCTAGATTGAGTTCCACTCCTGTCAAAGTTCCTTCAATAATTGTTCCCACACTGACCTCAACTTCTCTAATCTGGTGAGGTATCTTTGTTATTTCAGCTCCTAATTACATATACATGTGCAGCCTGGAATACTTCTCCTTCTCTTCTTTGCCTGATAGACATGTATTTTGTTGTAAGGTAAGCATCCGCTCCACTGTGAAGTCATCTTTAAACACTCCCATGGATTGGCTGTGAAGAGAACGGATGTGTCCTTGTTCCTGGCCACAGTACCATTTGTATAGATGAAAGAGGCACCTGTCTCTCAGTTTGGTGTGTATTCTTTCTGACTTCCTATTGCTATCCTCATTGTGAAAACTTCTGCTCATTGAAACTTAGTTATGGAAAAGGTCTGGAGAATTAAAGAAATTCAATGTAAGTCTGCTGAAATGATAAATGGGAGAACACAAAAATGAATTAATATAAATGAGTTAATCATTGTGTTGTTTTATATATCAAATAATGAGCAACTGCTTATAAATCAATCCATCATTTGTATCAATAAATAAAATAAGTAAATAACAGAATCAACCAATCATACCTATCAGCTTGGGGAGAGCACATTTATTAATAACATGTTAATTAGTCTCATGTTCACATTCCTTCCTTTGAATATATAAAGACATCACGTGTATGTATTAGATGAAGCTTTTCTATTTAATCAAGAAGACATTCTCTACTCTCCTTTATGTACTTTTACAATTTTTAGAAATTTCAATAATACAAGGAAATAGAAAATAAAATGATGAACTCCTAGGATTACCAATAAATATAATGAATATTTTAAACGGCTGTACTCTGTTTTCTCTCTTTGTCCCTCATACCCTGCTATTTTGCATGCTCATATTGAAGTTGCTGCATCATACTCAGCATGCAGATTGTCAATGCCAGTCTATTGAACTGCACCTGCTTTGACTATTCACAGCTCAGTAAAACAGAATAAGACTGATTCAGCTTGCTGAAATAAAGGGCACCCAGCACAGGTACTGTGATAGTTTCGGTGCTGAGACGAGGTATCCTGGGCCAGTTCTTTTGCATGAACTTAAGCAAGCCAGGATGGGTCTATTTCTGAATTTGATACTATCAGAAAGATGGGTCGGTTTAGCTGTTGGCTCTCTTGCAAATACTTGTAGAAGGTGAGGGAGTCAGATCGATGGTTCTGTATAGGTGAGTGTACATAGAGAGGTGAGGACAGGAAGATAATGTTCAGTTATTCTGTGGATGCCTACTGTTCTTGCCTGGGTCTTGACATGGACATGGAAACACACCATGTGGTTGTGGTAACAATCATAGCCTCAATCTCTGCATACTGCCAGGACCGAATTTCATTTTCATTTTTTAAATGATTTACTTTATAGGATGCTTATTGATTATTTTGTCTTTCTAGTCTTATATATACTAAATTAAGCATTATTTAAAGATATTACATTTTTTAAAAGGAGAAACCCAGAAATAATTTTAGTATCAAGTGAGTAATCATTTGGGTGCATGTGTCTGTTGCCATATTTTCCTGGCAAGTACCAATTTGACCTAGAGATGGTAATGTGGTGTTGTGTATCACACATTTAAAATTAATTAATAAATGAGAGTGGAATGTTAATTTTAATTGAATGTGTGGTTTGGTACTTGTTTGAAGAGTTGATATTTCCTTTTCCTGTGTCTGTCTGGTTTACCTTTGCTTTTTTGATGTTTCTGTTCACATTCTTTGTCAATTGCCTAACAGAAGTCATATATTTCTCATTAAATATATAAGTTAAATATAATTTAATAATAAATTTAAAAATGCTGGCTTTTCAAGTACTATGTAGAAAATACATTTATAGTCTAGTCTAAAATATTATTTGGTTTCTTACTCATTTGTGAAAATGCAAACTATACACTTGGTTTATAACTTGAGAGTGTAGCCAGTCAAGCCTGGGAAGGGGAGGGAAGAAGGTTGGGAATAGGGACTAGAATATACTAGAATATACTAGACAGGGGAAGTGGTTCTGGTGTCTTACAGAAAAGGTCAACTGTAGCCTACATCAGTTTCTTATATACTTCAAAATAGCCACAAGACATCTGTTCAGACACTGCCGTCACACAGGTACTGTGTTTGGGGAGATGGATTGGATCATGAAATTGTGCATATGTATCACATTACCATACTTTGCTAATGATGTGCATGCGTGTGTCAATTAAAAGTGAAAAATAACCATTAGTACATTAAAATTTCATATGGTTCATTAGGTCAAGTCTTTCCCTTTGTCTGTGTTCCCTCATCTTCATGAGTCTTCATTATGTCAAATCCAATTCTGCTGTTAAGCTTAATGAATTCGTCGGTTTGAAATTATTTTGGAGCATGATGAAAAATACAGTTCTAAAATATTAACATATCATATTTTTTACTCAGCTTTAAACAAAATCTTATTTACTTTCTAGAACAAGTAGCATATTTGATTGGAGTTCAATATACTGTTATTAAAGGTGAACGGTATTCTTCCGGTTTGTAGAAACCACACATTGGTACTGTGAAAAGACAAGCCAACACTTTTGGTTGGAAGACTACAAAATTAGTGCAGTTAACATCCAAAAATGAGATAACTATGTTTATCATTAGGCAAAATTAATCAAGATTTTGCTGCTCCACAGTAGTTGTGTGTTATTTATCTGATATACAAGGAAAATTTCCTGAGTGATCATGTGCTGGTGATATTTATGTCTGATTTTTATTTTATGTAATCTTGTTTTGAGTTTTAGTGACACAATTCTCTGGGTACAATATTCATGCTTATAAATATCTATTAGATGACATAGTCCATATTTAAATCAAAATTTATGAATGTTAGCATTTTAACCCCTTGTGTTTTACCATATCTCTATATATGTATCGTTAAAGGTACATAAAAAACCAAAATATCTAAAGTGCCTAGGAATTAATCTTATTTATTAAATATTTTATGACATTTATGCCTGATACTTTTGTGATAAAGCACTAAATTAATTAGAAACAATAAAATCGATGTGTAAAGTTGTCCAAATCAATTAAACATGATTTCAAATATTAAGCCTTAAAGTCCTTATAATTGATACCAACACAGATAGGTATACAGAATTCCATATGTTAGGAATGCATATTAATATTTTATATTTTCATAAAAACAAACAATTACCTCTTCTATGATTCTTAAGGCTCAGCTTCATCAGATCCCACTACTGAGAGTGACATGCTTGATTCATTTGTGACAGTCTCATATTACCCATCATGCTGTGCAGCTAGAAATTGTAACCATTATGTTACTTAGCATTTCTCCTATAATTTCTTTCTTATGTCTTCCTGAGGACTGTGTGAGGCATTTTTACTTTTACTGCATATTAACAGAGAGAAAGTAATTCTGTACTCAAGGGCTTTAAAGAAATGCAGCTTTACTTTAGTCTCACTGATTTTGTACTACTATTTATCATATATATATTTCTGCTTTTATTAATGAGAAGCATTCCAATACTGAAGTGTAGAAAAAAAAAAAAAACAGAAAAAACTGGCATGCAACGGTGAAGACTTTCTTTCTTTCTTTCTTTCTTTCTTTCTGTCTTTACTCTGTTTTTCTTTCTTTGGCTAGAGGAGGGGAGGGACAATCACCTCTCCCCCCATGTGCTTTAACTTCCATGTATGTTTTGCCATTATCCATTCTGTTAAGATATGATTAATGAGCGCTCTCCTGAATTTCAAACACCCTGAAAAGCAGCCAATCCCTTCTCTTTGGAGGCTACATTGAAAATAACAATAAATTGAGGTGGTGCTGGCTTTTGAAGTCTTTAGAGAACCCATCACTGTGATCTTTGTACCACCGCTGGGGGAAGAGGACATCTTTGCACGTGTCTGGCATTGTTCATGACAACGGGGCAACCGAAATAAAGCAAGAGTTTCTGGGAGTAGCATTAGGATGCAGCCCTCCTGCTGTGCACACCAGTTCCCTGCTCTGCACAGCTGCCTGCTCAGTTGGGGGTTGGAAATCAGCACTGTGAGAAAAGACAGAAATGACCGTGATGCGTGCCTCTCTCTATGAGGAAAAGGTAATGTTCAATTAATGTGTCAGCCTGCTGCTTCGGAACTGACTTATTTCTGTCTGTCTGTTTGTTTGCTGTTTCTTTCGCTTTCTTCTCTGCTTCCTTTTCATTCAGTGGAATAAACTGCCTGAACTCAAAGTGATTGGGCTGCACTTGTGAGTGAGGAGCCTGCTCTCCTGTGGCTTAACTGACATCAAGTACGCTGTATGTGTTCAAACCCAAGGGGCAGCCGCGTGGCTCATGCAGTCCTGGCTAAGCCTTATGCAAGACAGTGAAAATACAGCAGAATAAGAGGAGCGTACAATAAAGGAGCTTTTATGAATGCAGGGCTGACTTGTAGGAAATTCGTGTTTGCCTTCCCTTTGCCTCCATGTAAAACGCCTCCCCTGGTGTTAACAGTGAGCTGTTTCACATGTGATCTGAGTATTAAAACCTATTCTTTTTCATAAGTTGACATCTTAGCTTTTCAGCTGTAACAATCATATTATCTTCATTTTTAATGCTTAAAAATTGTACTTGGGCTGTATAGATAAAAATTTAAAAGAAATGTGATTTTATAGAATCCTTTTCTTCAAGGGATTATATTATTCTGCTTCTTAGGGGCAGCAAATCCATGAGGGCCCTGAGGAAAATCCTTTTAGCCTCTTTGAGAAAAATTTATTTTACCGGTGCTGAATGATCCGAGAAAAGGCTGTTCAGTGATACAAGTGTGCATGATGTATGTGCGACTGTGTGCCTGGCTTGGCTTTCGTTGCATACATTTCTTCTAGGAGTTTCACTGGAAAGCTTAATGATCCTGAACTTGAGCTATGTTGTTAGAGTGAAGTCCAGGAATGGACTCTCCATGGAAACAAGCCCATTTTGTTATATTTTAAATATTTGAACCAAAGCATTTGTTGTTCTTATTTTGATAATCACTAATGTGAAATTATTACATCAGTACTTATGTGTCCGGCTCTGGGCTTGGTGATGGATACAGAAGCCAAGCATAGAGTCCCCCTTTTAAGATTTCCGCTGTCTAATCTGGTTTATTGAGAGAAGGTATGATGTTTAACCCTTTCTAGACAATTCACGTTACAGAGAAGTTTGACAGATTTCTTTGAATTCTTCCTCAAAGGACATAAGATTTGCCTAACTGCAGGCTGCTCTACAATGGATTATTTTGTATCTATTTAGGCAACCAGTGTTTGTTGAATGAATATTTTATACAAGTCACCTTTTTAAACTGAGATATAGCAAATAAATCAACAGTCTGTCCCTTCATATAACTTAAAAGGTATGGGGGAGCCTGGGAGGTAAAGGGGCAAAGATGTCCTAGAACGTGGAGCTGCTGTCCTGGCCCCATGACAATGTACAGCCCTCTTTGCTCTCATATCCTGCACTTACCTGAAGGAAATGAAGAAATTGTAATAACAGCAAGTTGTGTCACTGTGCCTAAAGGTGATTTCAAGGGAAACAGCACAGATTTTGCAATGGCTTAGCCCTTCAAATTATATTGTAAGAAGAATGTGAAGAAATTGTTACACTGGTCACAATGTATAGGCCTGTAAACTTTGGGCATTCAGAATGGTTAGAGATCTTAGGAGTTCTTGCTTTGTGCTTAACTTGCCTTGTTGATAGGAAAACACTCTGGTGTCTAACATTTACTGAGAATTCAAAGCTCTGTGTCTGCCCTGGTCCCTGGTGACACTAGACATGGTGAGGGTGCTCTTGGTATCCATCACTTGTCCACCATAGCAGGAACTTGGCAGAATTCATATGTGGCTTCAGGTAATGGCTCATTTTTCATAATTATGTGTTTTAAGACAATAGCAGAACAATCTTTACCTCTTTTATGGCTTCTCTCTTGATTTCTATTTTATCTATTACTTACCAATCATTATCATCTATATATTATATCTGTCTATCTCCATCATTGATCGATATTCAATAATCTATCATTTGTCTGTCTACCATCCATCTACCTTACCATCCATTTCTATCTTCTATCTATCTTGAATTATCTATTGCATATCTTTATATCATTATGTCTATCATCTATCTCTCTATCTTCTATCTATCTCTCTATCTTCTATCTATCTCTCTATCTTCTATCTACCTATCTAGCATCTATCCATGTACTGTCTGTCTATCTTTTATCTATCTATCTGTCCTCTCTCTCTCTCTCTCTTTCTCCTATCTACCTTGGATCATCTATTACCTATCATCTATCTATTATCTATCTATCTATCTATCTATCTATCTATCTATCTATCTATCAATCATCTATCATCTATCTATCTATCATCTATCTATCATCTATCTACCTATCTATGTATCTATCCATGTACTATCTATCATCTATCATCTATCTATCATTTATCTACTCTCTCCTTCTATTTACCATCCATACCCCTTCTCTCTTCTGTCTACCATCCATTATCCATTTACTATCTATATAACTATCTTTCCCTATATTCTATATGTCCATTTGTATGTCTACTGTCTATATGTCATCAAGTCATATATAATTTGTCTTTCTATATATTTATCTCTCTCTCTCTCTCTCTCTCTATATATATATATATATATATATGTCTTCATTTATCTATCTTCAAATAAACATGTGGTATTTTAGTTCATACTCCAATATCTCTAAGCCACTCATCAATTATCAGCCTATGGCAAACAGTTGAAAACTTAAGTTTTCATGTTCTTTTGCAAGTGGAAGTGTCTGCATGCTTTATACAGGGATTGTGAGAAATGAATATATACTTGCCAATTTTTTTATGGGGAATTTTGCTTTCTTTGATATGAGGACCTAGTATAAGGCATTCCTGACATAATCTTATGGGGATCCTTCTCTATTAGTTCTTGAAGGCAGATTGTGATGCTGAAAGCAGCTGCATCCATTTTTGTAGCCACAAAGGAAGAAATACGAACAATCAAAAGGAGAGTTCCAGAAATGCCAGTCTCAATTTGATCAAACTAGTAAAGCAACAATTCTTGTTGGGAATCATAAGGCTACTTTAAAAAATTTCACAAATATATAATAATTGTATATATTTATGGGATGTGATATTCTATTTTAATAGATATAGGTCCTGAAATTATTTCACATTCATTAAGTCACTCTAAATGATAGTGTGTGGCTTTATTCAGTTAAGAATATTCCTAACTGAAGCCATGTGAATATACATATAATCAATTCATTAGAGATTATTAACGGTTGAATGGTATGTCATCAAATAAACACTTAATAATGAAGTTATAACCAACTGTGATACTTAAACTTATGATGCTTATTTTACTTGGTAACCAAAAAGGACTAAAAAAAAAAAAAATTCTGGTATTATTCCAAAATCTGTGACCACCTGACGTATTTGATGTTTCTCTTAAGATTAGCGGTTTCAATATTTCTCTGGCTTGATTTGGATGTAAATTTCTGTTAGTTATAATAAAGCATATTCAAAATATTTGAATTTATAACTGCTTGTTGAGTAACATTTTGAGGTTTATATTCCATACATTTTTACATATGAAAGACTTCATTAAACTCTTTCTGTTCATTGAGAAAGCTTGGTTGTGAATTTTAGCCTTGTGATTCTCCATTCCACACATGAAAATATAGTTTAGTTATTTACAAAAATACAACATCTAGAAGCATTTCTCCTGAGAACATTTTTTTCCCTGTCAAAGATTTCATAGAAATCATAACTTCAATGATTTCTATGAGAAAAAATCCCCAGACAAGATAACCCCATGAATATAGGTGCATGCCCAATGTACTAGGGTCCTCAGCTCTTTTGTGATATGAATATTATTGTTGAATTGTATGAAATTGCCATAAACATGTATTACGAATATGAAACCAAAGTTTCAAACGGCCCTTGGGAGAAAATGAGCACAGCAAATGGAATGTTAGTATACTGTTTGAATGATTGGGAATAAGGTGGACTAAAAGCTAATCGGTCCTAAATGGCATTGATTTCCAGGTCTGTAACACCTTCCATGCCATTTGGCAGTAGCATGGGGCTGCCTGTTTTTTTTAGCTTGCATTGCTCCAACCAACCTCCGTGATCATGATATTGAGTTAATTTCAATCTGTAATTCGGCTAATATTAGAAACGAAGATGAAAGAGTCAACTTTTACTGTAAATTGGAGATAAGTATAAAAGGCATCACAGAACATTGACAAGATGCATGCGCACAGAAGACAGAAGATAGAACAGGTGGCGGGGGAATGACTGGTGTGTGTGTGTGTGTGTGTGTGTGTGTGTGTGTGTCCGTGTGTGTCTTTGTGCATGTGTCTGTGTGTGTATGACGTGTGCATGTGCATGATTTGTGTGTATGTGTATGATTTGTGTATGCATGTGATGTGTATGTGTGTATGTGTATGATTTGTGTGTGTGTGCATGCATGCACATGCATGCACATGAGTGCCTTCATGTATGCATCAAGCACATAGGCATATGCATAGGTAATTAGAAGGAAACATGCACAAGTTCAGAGTTTGTGTGTGAAAGAAGACAGCATTGCCTAATTCTTGATTACTGATTGTTTTCCAGCACATGTGCAGTGCCACCGAGGAGCCGACTGCTGCCTTAGAGTGGACAGGTTCTTGCTTTCTTTGAATCAATAGAGCATCTCTGTGCCAGTGGAGTAGAAAACAAGCAGAGGAGTCTTTTCCCTACATGCTGGAAGTGGTTATCATTGCTGTCAAGGAAACATCCACACTTCACGAGGTCACCTACGGAAACAACAGCAAGACGGCAAGAACAGATCAATAGACAAAAGCCAAGACCTCAACCTTCTTACACTCTCTCCTGTTTTAAGCATTCTTTGTAAAAAAAACCCCACCTGTTTACCTAATTCTATGTCTCTTGGGATAGTCAAGTGAAACTGATGTTGCCCTAGGTTGAGCCCAGAATTTTTCATGTTCTGTTTCTTTAAAGCTTCTGATGCTTAGTGAGGATGCTCAGAGTGTGGGAATAAGCTGGGTCAGCAGCCTGAAGTTAGACTAAGGCCAATTTACAAAGATAAGCTCCATTTAGGACTGCATTTGTAAGAGATTCCAGAATGATCACCAGACCTTTCTTAAAGCAGTAATGGTTTAATTTAGAAAAATGCTTTATTATGTACTAAAAATGTGTGGAATTTTGGTCAGTATGTTTCATTCATCTGGATGCTCACTAGTTAACTTATTTATTCATTCTTCAATCAGATAATTATGAATTTATACTGTGTGCCTTGTATCGCTTTGGGCATGAGATGTGAATATATAATATAGTCCCTACACCTAAGATCTGAGAGACTCAATCTGCAAAAAACATGACTACAGAGTCCAGTAATGAAGTCCCTCATGGAGGGGCACACAGGGTGTTGCTTATCATCTAAGCAACCGTTCTTCATGGGTCACAGAAGAACAGGTTTGGGGAGAGAAATGTTTGCATGTGACCTTGAGAGTGGATAGGCATTGAGTACAGAGTGCAGTGCTGAAAAACAGGTTTTGACAGAGATGGAAGCCAAGGGCAGAGATGGGAGGAGCCAGATGGGCTGGGAGCCTGTTATCTGAAGCTCTGGACATACTAGGGAAAATTTATTTAGGAGGCTAGAAAAGAAAATCGAAATGCATCCATGAAAGTATTTGTGAGATATTTTTAAAAGGTACTGTTAGCTTTTCAGATATGCAATCTGTATAATAGTTAATGACATCATTTAATGCTGTAATAAATAACTGGAGCTTTAAGTAGCATGATATGAATCCCTCTACTTCCTTTGACAATCCAAAATTGGTTGCACTCATGGGCTTGCAGATTGTTTTATGGAATTTCTGAGGCTGTTTATCATTTAAAACAAGCATTGTGAAATCCAGCAATACACGTTCTCTTCTTTTTAAAATTCACAATGATGTCTGATTTACTGGAAGACCCATGCTGCATTATTATAATGGGGCTTAAGATGATTGTTCTTCTTTCAAAGTAACTAGTGACACTAAATTGTTGGTCTCGTCACTTTGTGAGATCTCAGACACCATATTTCGTTGTTAGAAAATGACGGATGCTGACAGCTTTTCTGTTTATTAAGTGAGTCACACTGGAATGCATCCTGTTAACTCTCCGAGTATGAAGAAGGATGATAGTTTGTATTTAAGAGAATGTGGAGGACGCCAACATTACAGAGCTAAAGGTTTTTGGCATCATCTAGGTTAGCCACCTGTTCTCTCCTCCATTTGCTGAATAAATTAGAAGCTCCCGGGAGAGAGTGTGAAGCTGACTGGCCTGCCTTGTTGCCAAGGCAACCATTTTTCTCTCTGCTCTATGACTCTGAAAGGGTTCATAACCCATTAGTGCTCCTCTGGGTACGAATATGAGAACATTTCTTTTTTTTCTCCCTTCCTTCTTTCCTCCATTTTCTGGTTAAGATAATGTGACCAGTAAATGTGCTTCCCATACATGTATATTCAAATGTTGCACTTCCCAATTGCATTGGGAATTGGAGTGTAAATCTTAAAGGCACATGACAGCTAAATGGAGACATGCATATAATAATGAATAAAAAATGAAAAAGCTATTTCAACCTCAAATGCTTTCCAAATTGAAAATATTTGCAAGGCAGAGTTTATTTAAGGCCCACATACGAACAGACACAGATTGCCTGAGTCCAGAGCAAGAGATCCTTTCATCAGGAAGTCCACATGTAATCATCTCCACCAGGCTTGCCTTACTCTGCAGAGACAGTGTAACAAGAAGGGCAAATGGAGATTCTTATTTAAAAATCAGATTAATCAAATGACAAGTCCCTTTTCTGAATGTCAAAGGGTAACAGCTATAGAGCTCACGTGTGCTGTGACACCCAAACAGCACACAAAACCAAGAATTTGAATTTTTTTCCTTCTTTTTATAATACACAGTTGTTATTCTTCATCTACCTTTTGTCTACGTCCTACCTTTACTAAAATATGCATTTAAACATAATTAGGAGGACTTTTGAGGCGAGGAAATTTCCTTTACCCTATTTCAGGAATTTTGTATGAGCGCTTTTGCACGTATTAACTCCATGAGACAAATCCCTTTTCTTTATTTTTATAATTGAGTGACCTCATGCCAAGGAATGTAGTGTTGTCATTTATATTGAGATCTAACTTATTCTATAAAACAATGTCTCTTCACTATACTATACAACCTAAAAGTTATGAGATAAAAGGCATACTATATGTAAGTACATATACATATTTATACGCACACATTCAAATACTCCCACTACACTCAATTACTGGTCTCATTAGGGCCATCCTGGATCATTTCTACCATCATTTTCTTAATGTTCCAAGGACCAAACACATGGCCCCACAAAGTGCGTGTATTACATGTTTTTTGTAAAGATACCTGCTCCAGTAAAATGTCATTGCTAATAGGTGCCAGTCCGAACAATTAAATTACATGATATCTACCACAGGCTACATCAACAAACTGGAGATCAGCTAGCTTATCACCGTGGAAATCAGCAGGCAGTGTCTAGCAAGAAATCAAATCATTTCCTGGCACTGGGTTTTACTTGGATTTAGTTTTGAAGCAGACATTTAAGTATCATTCTTCTACACAAAAGAAACTATTGATCTCTAATGTGTTTTGTTCCAAATAAATGGAGAAACTTCAGTGTCCTTCAGTCAGAAGGAACATTTAGTGATGGATAATGGGAAGTTGAGACAGGACATAGGAGAGAAAGCAACTAGGGCTGTTCTGTGGAGGGGAGAAGAAGCCAGTGGACTTGGGCAAAGCAGGACAGCCTCAAGTCTCAGTGCCTTTTGCCTCTGTATGACCTGCCTGTGCTTTATAATCATCATGGTAGAATTTGAGCTTAGCTTGTGTTACATGCTCCTCCATTTCACATAATCAAGAATGGCCAAAGCAATAGGTAGACTTGGCCACTGGGAAAACTGTGAGTGTGCCTCCACTTGTGTTCTGTGCTCGCACTGGTCTGTCTGCCTTCCCCAGAAAGGAACAGGTTTGCATATTAAAGTGGCTTGCTGGTAACATGTGCCCAGCTACTGCCTGAAGACTGAACTACTGTCCAAGCCATCTTTAGATTATATTAGTTTTTTTTTTCTTTTACAAAAGTATATTGACTGGAAATTAACTTGTATTTCTGTCGATTCTTTCATATGGGTAGTATTATTTTGCTATGAAGATCCATAAGTTTCCATTGATCATGAATTTTCTTGAAAATTACTCATGTTTTTTACATGATTATGTGACCTCAGGCTTCCTGCAATGTTCCTAGCATACTCTTTCTGATTCATCTGTGTTGTAAATGTCAGAATTTCTTTCTTTTGAAGAAGGTATAATATTAGAATAATGTACATATTACTATAATAATGTGATATGTATAATGTTAACATAGTCTCTGTTTGTCTGCCTGTCTATTAGTCTATCTGTATATAAATATATTTTATACATTATTTATCATATATCACATATATAGCTATATATGATATATAATGTGTATAATATATTCAGATTTTAGTTATTTCTACAGTTATCTATGGATTCAGTGCAGCCAATAATACTTAAATGAACATGAAGTACAGATACATCTTTGCCATGCTGATTTCATTTCGCCTGGAGGCGTCCTTAGAGATGGAGTCCCTGTATCCTTCTTATCCTTTGAGTGTTTTGAGGAACTTCCATGCTGCCTTCCATATTGGTTGTACTGTCATCTGTGTTCTTTACAATTTGTCTTTTCTATATTGCATCCTAAATATGGAATAATGCTTCATCATTGTTTCAGTTAATATTTCTGCAGTGAGTAGCAATGAACTTTTTTCAGAAGTCTGGGTGTTGTTTCCTTTGAGAACTGTCTTCAGAGCTTCGGTTCTTTGTCATGCAGGTAGCTGTCAGGGTGTTGCCCCCGTAGAAAGGTGTAAGGCTTGTGAATATTCCCCATCCCATCCCCTCTCTTCATCCTGTCAATTGCTGGTTGCTGTTTTTGGGCTAGAGAAGCTGGTGTGATCCTATTTGCTTATTTTACTTTTGTTTTCTTTTTTGTTTGTTTGTTTTGTTTTGTTTTCTGTACTTTGCAGGTCCTGTGAATTTCTCAACCTTGAGATCTGCTTGTTGATTCCTAATGGATTTGGCACCAAGATTATTAACCTCTCCTTTCTGACTCTGATAACCATAAACTCTAAAGTTCTATTAACACTTAACAAAACAGTTGACCAGTCATTCATTTCTTTTTAGTGATTGAATACCATAGTTATTTTTAAAAATCTCAGAAAATAAAAAAAAAAAAGCATGAAGAGAGAGTGAGCAGAAAATTAAATATCAATGGCAGTGAGATGTCTTGAGGTGAAAATTCTCTGTCCAATTTGATAATTATTGATAGCCCTTTGCAGGGCATGCTTTAGCATTTACATGTGTGCTCTTTGGAAAAGCTTCCATTTTGTGTTTAAATTTTTTTTGTAGATTTTGATCTTGCTCTGTCCCCACACATCCCAAGACCTTTCCCCACCTTTCCCTACAGCCACCCAACTTCATGATGCCGCTCACTGTCTTTCCTCTTTAAAGCAAAACAACAACAATAACACTACAACACAAAAGTGAGATAAAAACCAATCAACCAACCAAACAAACCCAATAAGACAGATATGTCAACCCAAGCCAAAAGGAAACAAAAGAGCACACAAAATATATGGAGTCTGCATTGTGTTGGGCAGCTGATGGGCACGGAGCCTGCCCTGGAGTATGACTGATATACCTTTGTCATTCAGGGAAAACTGATAGTCCCTTCCCAGGAGATATAAATTGCAAATAGCTTCTAGGCTAGGGGGTGGGACTTTCTATCCATTTCTTCTCAGTGTTGAGATTTTGACTGGTTTGAACCTGTGCCGGTGTTATGATGCATACTGTCACCAGTCTCTGTGAGCTCATAGGTCCATTAACCTGTTGTGTCTGGAAGACATTGTCTTCTGGAGTCATGTAGCATGGCTGGTTTTTCAAAATGTTATGGAAGCAACTAACCACTTTTCTTTTTACACTGAAATTAAGGCCCATTCAGTGAGATGGAACCCATATCTCACAGTGCTAAAGTGGCCAAAAACCTGAGCCTAGATAGGTCATGAGCCTGGGAGGAAACCTATCACCATTACTCTGCTAATGGAACATGACAATAAAATGACCCTAATGGCATATTGTTATAGCTAAACATCAGTGCCTCACACAATCCTAACAGAAAAGCTGCTTTTTGCCAGTAGATGGAAAGTAACACAGAGACCCAGTCTGGTCAATGTGCAGAGAATGAGGACCTTCGAAGCTCTCAGCCCTAAATGGAATGTCATTATCAAAGTCCTTCTTGCAAGGCCCAGGGATCTATGTGAAAAAGGAAGCAGGAAGACTGTAATTTTCCACCTCTAATTTTCCATCTCTTATTCACACTATTTTATGTCAAAATTTTAACTTAAATGTAAAACTGCAATCTACATCCCTCTGTGTACATAGTAGATTGTGATTTTCAGCATAGTCTGTAATGGTCTGTAATAGTCTGTAATGAGAATCTATTGGCTATTTTATAAGTTATATAAGACATTACTTTCCTGATACGCACTGAAACATTTCTAGATTTTAACATGATATATAAAGTTGGGATAGGTGCCTTTCTATAGCTGTTTTAAAATATTTTTTAGTGACTAATTGTTTAGGCTGCATTTTTCAATCATGGACTCCGATTAAATCCCAGAACATTAACATTTTGACATGTTGCCAAACTTCTGGTAATAAGTTGGTAGACTCCATTTTTCACAAGCCCTTTGCCAACAGTAGATTTCATAAAGTTTACTTTCCCTTTTAAAGATTTATTTTCTTACTTTCAGTCATGAGCTTGTATGTGTTTGTGTGGGGTGTATGCATGTGAGTGTAGATGCCTTCAGAGTCTAGAAGCACTCAGTATGGGTCCTGAAATCCGAACTGTAGTCTTCTGCAAGATCAGAATACATGCTTTCCTGCTTTCTCTCAGTCCTAGATTTTATCAAATTTGAAAGAAGTTTGCTGATTGCAGAAGCTATCATGTTCTCTGTTGTCTGTGTTGTCAGGCTACATGTCTGCATATTGGGCACTTGTCCTGAAGCTGCCCAATGAGTAAGATTTCATTGGTGAAGACTTCCTAAATCCATCCTCTCTCCAAACAGAACTTCCTTAGCATTGACAAAAATTAGGTATTTTCAGTAGAGGATAGATACTAGTCTCCCTCTTACTAATGAGGGATAGAGATTTTTGAGTTACGTTGGCTACTATCAGGATGCTTGACAACAACTCTTCTGTAATAAAACATTTCCTTCTGAAGTTGATTTCTTCTTCTACCCTTGCTTTGAGATGGCTTTATTGAATTCTAGTTCTTCAAATATAAAATAGTCACGCACCTTTTTATTGTCTTTAGATCTTTAATAGTCAGTTTATTTATATTCTTCAAGAACTAAATGGATAAGGCAGAAAGGCAGCTTAGATAAAACCCTAAGTTGTTCTCAATCTTCCTAATGCTGTGACCCTTTAATATAGTTACTCATGGCGACCTCCCAGACTGCAAAAATATTTCACTGCTACTTTATAACTGTGATTTTGCTACTGTTAACAGTTGTAATGTGTCCCCAAAGAGGTCTCAACATACAGTTTGAGAACTGCTGCCCTAAGAGGTCATGATTGGTAATGCAAACCAGCTCAAGGGGAAACTTCCTGAACACAGATTCAGTGGTTAGCTTTGCGTCTTCAAAGACTGTGTCACATGTAAAAGTTTATTCCTGTGGGAATCCATTTGCCCAATTGTCCCACTGCCTTTATGCCATGACTATCATCTTTGTCCCATCTTCTATTTGCACTAGAAAGACTTACCTACCATTAAACTGTGTTCCAAGGAATTTAATCAGGAATATGTTATATCTCTTTGGATCATTGAAGATATCCTAAGACTGTTGATTTCTCAGTACCAGCTCTTGGTTCCATGGCTGCAGATACCTGGCACAGTCTAGCTCTACTCTTGTGTAAGAGGTTTAATCATGCAGTGCTTTTAAACTAATTCTTTCTCATTTTCTCACTAATGTGAGTTATTTCAGGTCATAGAATCTTTGTAAATGATCTCGGTATTCCCCACACTCTCGTTTTGTTGGAAGATTTATTCAGGATCCAAAAGCTACTGAATGAATTAACTTTTAAGTATGACTCATGCTTCCAAGGAAGAAAGCAGATATATCAAAGGTATAATAAAATCCTAAGCTTTTTCTTATTTTATTGCTTCCACATTAATTCAGGCTAGTTTTATTCTCAAACACCTCAAAGCTTTCCCAAGCAACATGGTAAAGCTAGGCAGCTAACCTGGTCTAAGATTCTATGTTGTATAAATCCGTTTCACCTCTAATGAATTTAGCAGTGTTCAGGGTGCTTCTGTCTGTATTGACTCAAGATGCCTTTGTGACATTATCATGGGAGTGTTTTGGTTCTTTGGTCACAGTATCACCCTACTCTGATGCTTTTAGAAGACTTAGATTCTTTCCCCATTAGGAGACAATTCTACACAAGACACGACTACATAGAGTGTCCCCTATTCCCTCTGGACATCATGAAAGAAATCTTGTCTACATACCGAACTCATAAGCAGTCTTGACTCATTTCCAAAACAAAAGGGTTAAGATGAACTCTGTGTGACTATGCCATAGTTTCTGAACTTGGATTATCATCTTTTTCAATATAAGTTTTCTTTTATTTTGAGACTGAAACAGTGGAATGAAATTGCTTTGTGGTTGAAACAACTTTCACTGGGAAGTAACCCTGAGTGCTCATCCATCCAATAAACAAACTTGGATAGTCTGAGCCAGCTGCCACCGCCTCCAACTTTAAGAACAGAGAAGGGAGGGAGGAAGGCTCAATGTAATTCAGGGTCATGATGGCTGGGAGAGTCTCAGTAAAGCACAATTTTCAAAGTTGTTGAGATTACAGAATAATATAACAGCCATGAGTAGCAGCCCTCCAATCCCTCCTAGATTTCCACTCAGAAAAATAAAGTCCACACTGGAAGCTTGGTCTTAGTACTATCCATCAATCCATTCTGCCTTAGGAGAGTGAGTTCCTTTGACTTTACTCTGACTTCGGAGACCAGAATCAAGATTATGAAGAAAAGAAAGACTCCAAATGGTGGTAGAAGATGTTTATTCCTTAGGCAAATTTATAATCTGCTTCAGTTCATTTTGAATGAGCTTGCTAGCAGTGGCTCACATAAAACTGTAGTCACAGGTGGTCTACCCACCACTTGCCAATGGAAAACACTGAGTCAGGACTGAAACACTCCAATGCAATGCTGCTGATTGAGGTGCTGATGTCACCTGGCTGGGAGAATTGTGACAGGGAGCACACATAGGTCTCACTGGTAGCCATGGGCTGGAGATGAGACGAGCCAAGGAGCACACTGGGAAAGCTGTAACTGTTCATGGCTATATTGCAATAATTGAAATATATATATATATATATATATATATATATATATTTCCCATTTTTATTAATTTTTTTTTTGAGAATTTTGCAGAATGCATTTGGTCACATTTAGACTTTCCTCAACTCCTTCCAGACCCAGATCCTAACCAAGTCAACTTCATTCTAACCAAGTCAACTTCTTATCATTTCAAAAACAGAACAAAATAAAACAAACAAACAAACAAAAATATAATAAATATCAGGTATAGTTTGTACTGTTAACATGCTTGGATGTGCAGCTTTCACTAAAGTATGATTAACACTACAGGGACCACGCCCTTAAAGAGAACAGACTCTCCTTCTCTCAGCAGCTGTAATTCTCCAATAGCTCCTTAGCTAGGTGAGGGATCACACCCACCTCTCTTTTCTATCCTGAAATTTTCTCTGGCTGGAGCTTGCAGGGTCTCAGTTGTGTTATCACAACCACTCCGATGAGAGTTCATATGTTCAACTGCCTTGTGTTGCCCAGCAAATAATCTTCCCTGCAGTCATCTGTCACCTCTGACTCTTAAAATCTTATTGTCCCCTTTTCTATGTTGATTCCTGAACCCTGGGAAGAAGCTGGTTATTAATGCTTTAAGAGATATATTTAGGTTACAATTCAGGACTGACTGTGGATATTAAAAAATAGAAAGAAGGTGGAATTTATTTTTTTCCTTACCCATTGGGGGCACAGCATCCATTGAAATATTTATATCTGTAATAATTTCTTGAGGTTAGTAAGAGTTGTGAATTGATAGCTAATTTTTTTTATCTAACCTTGTATAATAACTCATGAATCCAATCAACCAAAAATCTGTTGTTTTGGAAAAGTGAGAAGGAATAAGATTAAAGAGAAAAAAAGATTTTCTGTTGAATAAAATGCCACAGTTTTTTTAAACTGGATAATCAGTCTTCTGGTCTATGTAAAGAGTTCTCAAGTGTTACCCTTCATTCATTGCAAAACCCTGAGATTCTTTTACAGAGGTTATGACGGTAATGATGATGATGAGATCCAGTCATTCTAAGTATTTGGATTCAAATTTTAGTAAACCAAACAGTTATGAAAGCCATGGAATCTTGGCATATGCATGCACATACAGTATTTCATCAATATAAACAGCTGACATATAAGCAGGCCTCCTGGCTGTTACAAACAGAGCTTACATATTTTTACAAGGGACAGGCCTTGGTCTTAAATTTAGTAAATTTATCATCATGGAGCTTAGACAGTCACACATATAAGGAGCACACAGGTTGAATACTGTATGATTAATGTA
>JADRCH010000241.1:3768983-3848607 GCA_019843965.1 Rhynchomys soricoides
GAAAGACTGTGGCAGGCTATGATAATTTTGCCTCTTTCACTCAGACTTCTAATTACTAAATCAGATTAGGTTTTCCTTTAAATGAAGCTTGAATTTATCCATTTGTTTTCTTGTCATCTGTCTTCTGGACTGAGATATCATTTTCTCTCCTTTTGAGAGAAGGGGAGAAGGAAGAGATTGGCAGGGAAGGGATGAGAAGGAGAAAAGTCATTTTCATGTTGTTAATTTTCTGAAATAAGTAGTCATATTGTGGAGATTCCTATGGAAAGGTATAGCAGGAAGTCTCTAGGATGGACAGAGAGCTTCAAGATCCTGAGAGCTGACTCCAGCCCACACCCAGGAAAAAGTCAGGAACTTTTCAACACAGTAGGAAAGGAAATCTGGCATACTGAGTTGACTTCAAAATAGACTAGTCACCAGGTACATTCCCTGCTGAAAATGGATTCAGGCCCAAGTCTTGATTCCAGTTATGAGAGAACTTGAGCAAAGAAGCCAGTTATGCTCTGTGTAGACTTATGATCTAAGGAAATTGTGAGACAATAACCAGGTGTGAGGACAGTGAATTTATTGTCATGATTTGTTAGGAGATCATGGAAACAGGTTCACTGGCTTTCCCAACAACTGTGTGGTCCTGACCTCTGTCAATAGGGTGAGATTTCAAGTACTCTGCAAGGCAGTGAAACCAGTAGGTGGAAATAATCTTGGCAGATAATCATCATGTAGGAGCCTGAACCGGAATAACCACCAAACGACTTATTTATAGAATTACATCACTTACAAGTTTGGTGACTTCTTAGTTAGTTGCCTAATAAGGTCTAATATTAGCTTGTACAAACAGCAGTGTTGCAGAGTATGTAACTAAGGTCTGACAGCAGGATCCATGCATAAGCTGGAAAGACATCAGATTGTAGAAGAGTAAGACAATCACACTATTCTTGATGTCCTTAATTCCTAAGGAGATGGGACTTAGGAAATCAAGGACTACTCTTATTCTGATAATGAGCCACTTAGCCACAAATCATGCAAAATCACCTTCTCTGACTGCTATGAAGCATTGTCCTTTAGAAACCATGTATGAACACTTGAGTGGCTTTACTTGTGTCCTTTCAGAAATGCACCTGTTAATTCGGTCACAAGTTTTGAAACAACATGAAACTCACCTTGGCTATCCACTGGGCAAATGTGGTTTATATCATCATACTAATCTTTAAATAGGACAAGAATTGGCTTTTCCAGACTCATCAAAGCTTGATGTTATAAAACCACCCATTTGTATGCATAGAAATGGCACTATCTCTTTTTAGCTATTTGGTTCCCTTATGCACTGAATAAAATATATCTAGTCAGTAAAAAATCCATTGTACACTAAATAAACCTATAAAAACAAGTTAGGCAGTATCTTTGAAGGATATGTGTTTGAATATATGTCTCTTAACACCAGTGGGATATTGGTTCCACACAGAATTGAAAGGATTAGATTCCCTTATCCATGTCACAATTCCCATGTCATTTGTGTTCAAAAAGGTCCTTCTAAAATCTATTTATCTCTTCTGCAATAGAGATATTAATTTCATAGGAGTTCAGACTCCCAACACCATCACCAATATAGCATCTCATGACAGCACTTAATGTGAATTAGTGGTTATTTATTTTGATGAATCTATGATATTTCTTAGTGACAAAGTTTTTTTTTACATAATTTGATAATTCATGTCTATAATGTTATTAAAAATGCAGATATCTGTTCAAAATTGAAATGATGGATTGGTTTTAAATAAAAAATACATGGCCAATTTAAAACCAGAACAAGCAGAATAAAGTCCAAAGTTATGAAATTAAGAGAAGATTTATTAACCTTAGTAAGTTCTACAAATTTTATCTCATTAACACTAGTAAATTCGGTCAGTGGCAAAAATTGTATAAACCAAAGCCCAAGTGAATGAATGATTACATTAGTAAGTAAGATACTTACATTGTATCAATTCTCTGTGTGCCTAACATTTTTATCATATCTAGTATTTTATTCACTTTGTCTACGTCCAAAAACATACAGATTGATATTGGATATGATATAAATTCATCATTCAGAGATAACAAATTCTGCAAGCCTTTTTTTCCCAGTATATAGCTCAGCTCTTTTGACCTTCACATTTCATAGCCGATGATTGATTTATGTAAGATTTTTGCATTAAAGAATTGATAGACTAAGTCATTGCAAGGTTCCTTTCATTAAAGGACTTAGACAAATAATCAGTACTTCAGAGTTATTGATGAATCAAAACTGTGAGATAACAGTAGGGTAGTGGTTTTACTGAGAAAATTTCCCTCTAGGCCCATGTGATTGAATAACTGGTCTGTAGCTGGTGGTGCTGTTTAGGGTGTGGTACTGAATCTGGGGAAGGTGTAGCCTTGCTGGAAGAAGTAGTTGCCAGGGAGTGCTTTGAATGCTTGTAGCCCCAGTCAATTTCCAGCTCTCTGTTTTCCAGTGTGCTAAAGAAATGTGATCAGTTAGCTTCTGACTTCAGTCACCTGCTGCCTTGCTCTCTGCCCAATTCCAGCTTCTCTCTCTAGACCCATTGGCATAGAATAGCTCTTCCTCTTGCACATTGTCTTAGTCTTTCTATTTTATCACAGTAACAAGGAAGGAACCAAGACAAGTACATTTGGTTTTCACTTAAGACTCACATATAGATAAAGATATATGAAATGTATACAATGACTCTGAGATTTGTTTCCACTTATAAATAAAATTTAAATATTCCATTGTCTTCAGAATCTGGAGTGTGGCATTTAAATTACCTCAGGTAGAATATTCAATTATTATTTTGTGACACACAAGACCTTTATAAAAGCAGACATGACTAAGCCTACCAAGGAATAGCAAAAATGGGAGAAAATTATTCTGTAATAACTGACAACGTATTTGTTGCAGAGACGTGCATGCTATGTACATTTATACATAAAACATAAATTCAGGGGCTGGAGAATTGGCTCAGCTGTTATAAGCAGATATCATTCTTATAGAGAATCTGGGTTGGATTCCCAGCTCTCAAATTATGGGTCACAACTGTCTATAACTCCAGTTGCAGGGTATCTCGTACCCTTTTTGACCTCTGTGGGTAGCAGGCATGCATGAGGTACATATACATACATGCAAGCAAACATGTATACACAGTAAATGTTAAATTAAAATTAAAAAATAATAATTTTATTTCTATGCCTTATTGGATTTCAAAGCTCTAACAATAGACTGTCCAATAATCAAGGATTTATATAGTATATAACTGATGTGAAATGAGTCTTAATATAAACATTGAAATAAAGTATTTTGTGACTAAGAGGGGTTTCCTGTTGTGGATATTTATTTCATTTGAACTAAACACTGCTCATTTTCATAAGTTCCTTCTCCTTCCTCAATTTGATCAGCGTTTGCTATGTATTTTCTGTGCAATCTCCACAGATGCAATAAAGAACAATGTGCAGCTGTTTTGAGCACATCTGGCAGTGTAGAATGAACACCAACCAACTGATGCATTAGGGACATTCTTGGCTCTTTGGGAATATAATAGAGAAGCATGGGAATATAATAGAGATGAGGGTCCTGGGAGAGCTCTTTAGGAAAGAAAGGTTGAAGTTAAATCTGACTGGTCAATTGTAACTAAGAACATATGACTGATGGTGGGGTGGAGTTTAGGAGACTTCACACAGAGGTTGAAGTACAAATTAAATTCAGGTAACATAACTATTTAAATTTAAAACACAAAAGATGGCAAATAGATGGTAATCATCCTATAGGATGGAGAAGAAAATATATCAGAAATAGAACCAAGAATTCCAAACCCTGCCAATGAATATAAAGGACCCCCACTTCCTTTCAGGCATAATGACACACTCCTTAATTCCAGCACTCAAATGGCAGACATAAGCAAATCTTTGAGTTCCAGACAAGCCTACACAGTGAGTTCCAAGTCAATTAGAGATACTGTGAGTGAATATTATACACTGGTAACTTAAATGTGTGTTTATTTTTATGATCACTGATGAAAAATCGATATTAGCTTATACAATCTTAAATTGGGCCACACAGGTGGCTGAACCACAAGTTATCTTTATCTGTGTTTGTTACAAACTACTGACAGAAGTAGCATCTTTGATGGTCAGTAGCTAATAAAAAGAGAAAGGGAAGAGGAGTAAATACTGAACACTTTTTCAGAAGTGAAGGCTAGAGGATGCTGTCTTAGTTAGGGTTTTA
Organism: Rhynchomys soricoides; assembly: GCA_019843965.1. NCBI lineage: Eukaryota > Metazoa > Chordata > Mammalia > Rodentia > Muridae > Rhynchomys > Rhynchomys soricoides. The sequence continues at coordinate 3,773,236 of JADRCH010000241.1, forward strand.
TTGCTGTGAACAGACACCATGACTGAGGCAACTCTTATAAGGACAACATCTAATTGGGGCTGGCTTACAGGTTCAGAGGTTCAGCCCATTATCATCAAGGGGGAACATGGCAACTTCTAGGCAGGCATTGTACAGCAGGAGCTGAGACCGCTACATCTTCATTTGAAGGCTGCTGGCAGAATACTGGCTTCCAGACAGCTAGGATGAAGGTCTTAAAAGTCCAAACCCACAGTGATACACCTACTCCAATAGCACCACACCTTCTGATAGTGCCACTTCCTGGGCACTCTCAGGCATATATAAACTATCACATTCCACTCCCTGGTTCCCGTAGGCTTGCCCAAACATATGAGTTTATGGAGGCCATACCTAAATATAGCATAATGCAAAATACATTTAGTCCAACTTCAAAAGTCCCTATACATAGTCTATAGCAGTCTCAACAATGTTAAAAGTCCAAAGTTCAAAGCCTCTTCGTTGATTCATCTAATAGCTTACCTGTAATCCCCAAAGCAAGACAGGAAACCAGCTGGGCAAACTCCAAGCTCTGCATCTCCATGTCTGATGTCAAAGCAATCTTCAAATCTCCAACTCCTTTTTCATCTTTGTTGACTGCCACAAACTTCTTTCTCCTGGGCTGGTTCCATACCCTGTTAGCAATTTTCCTTAGCAAATAGCCCACAGTTGTGGCATCTTGGACATCTTGGGGTCTCCAAGGCAACTTCAACACTATAGCTTCTTGTTTCAATGTCTGGGATCCACACATGATCTTCTTGGCTCCTCCAAAGGGCTTGGGTCACTTCTCCAGCTCTGCCCTCTGTAGCACTCTAAGCTCAGATTGATCCATTCCACTGCTGCTGCTGCTCTTGGTGATCATCCCATGGTACTGGCATCTCCAATATACTGGGATCTTTCGCTGCAACTAGCTTCACCAATAGCCTCTCATAGTCTCTCTTCATGGTGCTAAACCTCAACTCCTTTGCATGACTCCTTCAGTCCCAGGCCATCAACTGCAACTGGGGCTGCACCTTCACCAATGACCTTCCATGGCCTCTCACAGTGGCAAGCCTCAGCAGTTCTTCATGATGTCTTCATGCCTTCAAAACAAGTACCACCTGGGTGACTCTTACACATTACAACCTTGGCTAACTATGGAACACAGCCACAGCTTCTTTGTGTTCTCAGAAAACACTTCCCAGAAGATTTCACCTCAGTTATGCTGGTCTCTTGTTAATCACCCCTAATTTCTTAGCTCCAGCTAACCAGCATCACTTGTCTCAGTAGTCCCTTGTATTTTAGACTCTAAAGTCAGAGCTTTTCAGCCAAAGCTACTGAGTTCTGCTGTTTGCTGAGGCTGGAACATAGTCCCCCTTTTCTATTACATTATCATCAGCATTCTGTTTTCTAACTCCTTCACTGCCTAACCTTGGTTGTTCTGGAATTTGGTCTGTACACTGACTTTGAACTCAGATCTGCATGCCTGTCTCCTAAGCACTGGGATTAATGGTGTGGTCCACCAAGCCTGGATTTAAGTTTTTCTTCACCTAGAAATTGCTCTAGGCTGACCTTGAACTAAGAGATCTGCTTGGCTTTGCCTCCTGAGATTAGAGGTTTGTACTACTATGCCTGGACCTAAACTTAGCTGGGTGGGATCTTTTTCCCAAGATCAATGTAGTATCCTTGAAGACAGGATTCAGCTCCATTTCACTTCCTGGTGCCCTTTAATACTTGAACCATATATTTTTTATATTTCCTTTCTCAACTTGCTTCTTTTCATTAAAATGCTCTTCATAAGAGTGAACTTTAGTAACCACACAACAGAATTTATACCAGGCTATTTTGAGACTTCCTTTTTGAAAGCAACTAATCTAAATCTCTCCACCTTAGCCTCTGGCAGACTTTTCAGACAATGGCAAAAAACCCAAAAACCCAAAAAACCAAAAAAACCAAAAAAAACCAAAAAAACCCCAAAAAACCAAAAAACAATAAAAAAATAAACCAGCCTCATTCTTCCCCAAAATACAACAGAAGTAGTCTCTAGGCCACATACTGAAATTCTTCTCCACTGAAACCTCTTGGGCCAGGTCAGCGCAGTTCAAATCACTCACAGCAACAAAGTCTTCCATATTCCTTCTAGAAGAGCCCATTAAGCCCCACTTAAAGCATTCCAATGCTTCCCAAATCCAAAATCTCCAAATCCACTTTCTTCCAAACAAAAGCATGGTTAGGCCTATCACAGCAATACCCCAATCCCTGGTACCAACTTTGTCTTAGGGTTTTACTGCTGTGAACAGGCACTGTGACCAAAGCAACTCTTATAAGGACAACATCTAATTGGGCATGGCGTACAGGTTCAGAAGTTCAGTCCATTATCAAGGGGGAGCATGGAAGTCTCTAGGTGGGCATGGTACATTAGGAGCTGAGAGTTCTACATCTTTATCTGAAGGCTGCTGGCAGAATACTGACTTCTAGGCAGCTAGGATGAGGGTTTTAAAGCCCACACCCACAGTGAGACATGTATTTCAACAGGGCCATACCTTCTAATAGTGCCCTTTCTCGGGCTGAGCATATACAAACCATCACAGATGCCATGAATCATTGTTTAAGTAAATGTTCTACATACACATGCTTGAGTAGCAAAAAGCAGTAGGTGACTTGAGCCAGCAGGGCACATCACATCACAGGCATGTCAAATACTGTAGATACCACCATGTAGCATCATGGTTCAAATCTGAAGCAGTTTAACTTTCAGCTTGTTAAGATGATGCATCGTATTAAATTAATACCAATGATTTTGTTACTGGGTTTATACATTGCTTCATTTTTGTTACATTGTTTCTATAGCTTCTCAAGTCCTCTGACAGAAGATGTTTATACCTAGTTTCCTTTAAAATGATTCTTTAAATTTTTAAGTAGCCTACAAAATAATGGAGTTCATTATGATGTTTTCACACATCCACCATATTGAGTGCAATTAATCCCCTGTTTTCCCCCTTTCAAGTTCTCTATCCCTCTTCAAGTACTCCTTCATTCTTCTTTCATGCCAATTTTATTAACATTTTCTGCTTTTTTTCCCTTAATATCTCTTGCTTCTCTTTCATGGTTCCCTTTTTGTTGTTGTAATACACACAGAGACACAAACTAACATCTACAATATATATAAAGAATTATCAAAATTAAAGAAAAGGACACCAGATAAGAAAGTGGTATAATCAACTGAACAAATAATGAAGAAACAAAAGAACAAACAAATATTTGCAAACATGTTTCATGTCTTTAGTCATCAGGGAAATTCTAATTGTATCAGTTTTTTCTTCATTTTTATGAAAGAATACATAGCAAAAATTAAGGAGAAAAAAGGTCTGATTTTAAGTCATATTTGGCAGGGACAGTGTGAGACTGATGAACACCTTTGTCGGGAAGCAGAGGTGAATGTTTCTGCTCTGACCACATTGTAGCTTTCATTCTCCCTAAGACTCTAGCACATGAGATGTGGGAATCCCCATTCAGGGTAGATCTTCCCCACTCAGATAAACCTTCCTGGAACTTTCTCATTGATATAATACGTATTTCCACAGTGATTCTAAATTCAGTCAAGTTGACAATGAAGATTTATAATCACAATATCACTCCACTGTTAACTCAAACTCATCATTTTAAAACCAAACAGTCTACCCAAAGTCCATGAAGCCATATTCTCATTTCATGGTGCAAAATGTGTTTACTTCATAAACATTGGTTCTATAAGACCCCAATGTTGTAACAATACCAACACTGTTCAAAAGTTTAAGTGCCCAGTCTGTAATGAGAGTTAGGCAATCTCTTAACTTATTAAAATACCAAGGAACATAGTATGGAACCAAGGAACAAGGAATATGTAAGGAACATAGTTCCAATAAACAATGACAGAGAGCAAGCAAAATAATTGAATGGATGTCAAAAAAAAAAATATCAAAAAGACCAATACCCAACAGGGTAAATACTAAGTCTTACAGCTCCATATCTGGTTTATTTAACTATATCTGAAGTTCATGATGAGATCTTCTGGGCTTAGGCCTTGGTAGTCCCATCTCTGCAGTTTGAATCTTCTATGTTGGGCCAAACACACTTCATTACTGCAGATCATCACAATCCTGGCATATCCAAAACCCTTGGGGAGCTAACTTTGTCTTTACCTTCCTAACTTAGTGCAATAGCTTCTCAGGATTCCACTGCAAGGAGTTTTACCCTACTACATGGTCTCTGGCTTCCTAGAAGTGGGATGCAAATGTCTATCAACTCTCACTTTTTCATATTTAATGATTATAGAAACAGTCCTTCATGGACAACATTGCTGCTGGCTTGATGTAACCTAGTCCCCTTCTATCAGTACCACAGTGGCCTCTGAGTATCTCAGTTGCTGGATTTGAAGAAATATTGCCCTAGAAAGTAAACCACTTTCCTAGTTGTTTTCAAACAAGGAAACTCTTGAGAGACATTTTCAGGGCAGAGCCTCTCTTTTAATTTGTATTTATTTGGAGCCCTTGTTAGGTGAAGTCTCCATCAAGACAAGTTTCCTATAAACCCAACACTGAGCAGGGTTCTCTTCAGAGATGGTAAATTCTTTATCAATTATACCATTTTTCCATTAACCTTTTTGTCAATTTTAAGTCATTTACATTCTTTTATTTACCATTCTTTTATTTATTTTTATTATTTTTCCTTCTGTGGGTGGGTGGGGGAGCACCCCCTCAGAGGCAGGAGGTGTGTGAAGAAACTCTTGGAGTGTGAACTGGGAAGGTGGGCAGCACTTGAAATGTAAATAAATAAACATTTTTTTTTATTTACCAAAGAGTTTTGATTTTTATGCTCAACTTGAGGGTCTCTCTCACTGTAGACCAGAGGATGAGCAGTGAACAGCAACCATTCTACTTCCTGAAAGCTACCCTGTCTCAAAATTTCTTCCATCCAACAAATCAGTTCACTGATTTTAAATCCAAGACAGAATGGGATGAAACCATACCCAGTCCTAGAATATGACAGGACTGGCATTTTGCCCAGGTTCTTATGGTTCTGCTTTCTCTGAAACCTCATGATCTCCACTACCCACATCTATTTCAGCACTCTGTTCTCCAAACCTCTACCACAATGGCCCCATTACTCTCTGTCTCCAGCATTGTAGGGCTTCTGTGGCCTTCAGTATTTTCCCTGCAAACAGTTCCAAAGGCTGAAGAACCACACTGTCAGGGTTAGCCCAAAATGCATTGGTACTGATTTCCGCACTGTTGTCTTGCTCTGCGGCAAAATATCTGACAAGAGCAACTTGAGAAACAGTTTCTTTTGCCTGAAGGTTTGAGTGTACAGAAACTGGAGGCAGCTGGTCCCAGTGTTCCTACGGACAGTGGGTAGAGAGAATAATGCTTGTACTCAGCCTATTTATATTTTTTATTCAGTTCAGGACCTCAGCTTCATGGGATGTTGATCCCTACATTTAGAGTAGGTCTTTAGTCTCCACTTGAAAATTTCTGGAATAACCCTCACTCAGAGGTACATTTCCATTTCCATAATAATTCTAAGGTAGTCAATTAAACAATGGAAAAGAGCCATCATAATAATCACTCCCAGTTCTGCATCTTCAGATAAATTAGAATATACTAAAAGTATTGAAAGCCACCCCCCACCCTCAAGGGCATGCATTCCATACTTCTTGTTTAAAAAAATATACCAACAGAGGAACAGAGTATATTTCACTAAACAGAATGACAATTCTTGAAATTATTTGTAGCTTGTCATAATAATAATTTTAAAATATAAAAAAACATTTTAAATCCCATGAGAAAACCTTGAATATTTTCTACTTCTAAAGTTTTTCTTTACGTTCAAATAGCTAAATTTTGAACCATATTTAAGCCTTATTAGATATGTTGCTTATATAATGACTGAGAGATATGTAGAAATTCATTATGTTATTGACCTAAATGGTAAATCTCTCCCTTTCTACAAGAATTTGCTCTTACTGCCTTCTTTGTTTCTGCTAAAACCCTAAAATATGAAGCTTTGTTTAATCTGAACAAAAAAGATTCTTTTCCAATTTTAGTAATATTACTTAATCATTCAAAACCTTAGAATTTCCTTAATTTTTCCCTCAACAGCAAACTGTGACTCTTTTCTAACACTTTGCTTTCTGTTTGCTCCTATTTTAAAGAGGCAATCCATATTTTCTTTCTGTGTGCTATTAAACTTGATGTACTCTTATTCAAAGATTATAGCAAAACAAAACTCATTGAAAACTTCCAGGTTGGGTCATAAGAGTCCTTTTATCTACTGCACACAAGGAACCTTGAATTACATAACTGGTGGTATTTCATATGTAGAGAAACATCAGGAGTGCTCAAAGACTTGTAGGCATTGAGACAGAAAAGCTCTCAGAATAGGATGAGTAAATGCCATCTGGACCTGTACTTTGTGCTGTGGGTATAGGTGTGTAGTAGACCATTTTGAGAAAACAGCATAGTCAAAACAAACAAACAAACAAACACAAACAAACAAACAAACAACCCAGAGAGGACATTTGGCATTACATCCCATATTTTTCAAACAAAGAGGCTATGGGTTAGGAAGCATTCTGTGAAAGCTATCTCATGAGCTAATAGAAACTCAGATTGGGGTCTGATTGCTTGTATAGAGTGTGATTTGTATAGAATGTTTTGCTTTTTAGATGGAGTTGATTATTTGAGGAGGAAGCGCAGTGTGAAAGCATATATACTAAAATATGGGTTCACTAACCTGTGTCTTGTATGTCTTGTTGTTCATGCTTTCTTTCTGTGTAGTTGTCCAACTCAAAACTATCCTATGAATTATGATAAAAGCTACACAGAGGCACACTGACCCTCCAGTGAACTCTAACCCTTTGTAACCAAGGATACTTTATTTTTTTATTAGATATTTTATGTATTTACATTTCAAATGTTTTCCCCTTTCCAGGTTTCCACTCTGGAACCACCCTATCCCATCCCCCCTCCCCCTGCTTCTATGAGGGTGCTCACCTACCCACCTACCCACTCCTACCTCACTGCCCTGGCTTTCCCCTACACTGGAGAATTGAGCCTTCACAGGACCAAGGGTCTCTCCTCCTATTGATGCCAGACAATGCCATCCTCTGCTACATATGTGGCTGGAGCCATGGGTCCCTCCATGTGTACTCCTTGGTTGGTGGTTTAGTTCCTGGGAGCTCTGGGGGATTTAGTTGGTTGATATTGTTGTTCTTCCTATAAGGTTGCAAACCCCTTCAGTTTCTTCAGTCCTTTCTCTAACTCCTCCAATGGGGACCCCATGCTCAGTCCAATGGTTGGCTGTGATCATCTGCCTCTGTATTTGTCAGGCTCTGGCAAAGCCTCTCAGGAGACAGCTTTATCATCCCATACCAAGTTCCTCCTACCCTCTATCTCCCATGACTATTTTGTTCCCCCTTCTAAGAAGGACTGAAGCACCCACACTTTGGTCTTCCTTCTTCTTGAACTTCATGTGGTCGGTGAATTGTATCTTGGGTATTCCGAGTTTTGGGGCTAATATCCACTTATCAGTGAGTGCATACCATGTGTGTTCTTTTGTGACTGGGTTACCTCATTCAGGATGATATATTCTAGTTCCATCCATTTGCCTAAGAATTTCATGAATTCATTGTTTTAAATAGCTGAGTAGTACTCCATTGTTTTCTGTATCTATTTCTCTGTTGAAGGACATCTGGGTTCTTTCCAGCTTCTGGCTATTATAAATATGGCTGATGTGAGCATAGTGGAGCATGTGTCTTTATTTCATGTTGGAGCATCTTCTGGGTAAATGCCCAGGAGTAGAATAGCTGGGTCCTCAGGTAGTATTATGTTCATTTTTCTGAGGGTGTGCCAAACTGATTTCCAGAGAGGTTGTATCAGCTTGCATTTCCACCAGCAAGAGGAGTGTTCCTCTTTCTCCACATCTTCGCCAACATCTGCTGTACCTGAGTTTTTGATCTTAGCCATTCTGACTGGTGTTAGGTGGAATCTCAGGGTTGTTTTGATTTGCATTTCCCTGATGACTAAGGATGTTGAACATTTCTTTAGGTGCTTCTCAGCCATTCGAGTTTCCTCAGTTGGGAATTCTCTGTTTAGTTCTCTTCCCCATTTTTTGATAGGGTTATTTGGATCTCTGGAGTCTAGCTTCTTGAGCTCTTTGTATACCTTGGATATTAGCCCTCAGTCGGATGTAGGATTGGTAAAGATCTTTTCCCAATCTATAGGTTGCCTTTTTGTCCTATTTACAGGGTCCTTTGCCTTACAGAAGCTTTGCAATTTTATGAGGTCCCATTTGTCGATTCTTGATCTTCAAGCACAAGCCACTGATGTTCTGTTCAGGAACTTTTCCCCTGTGCTCACGTGTTCGAGACTTTTCCCCACTTTCTCTTCTATTAGATTCAGTGTATCTGGTTTTATGTGGAGGTCCTTGATTCACTTAGACTTGAGCTTTGTACAGGGATATAAGAATGGATCAACTCGAATTCTTCTACATGTTGACCACCATTTGAACAAGCATCATTTGTTGAAAATGCTTTTTTTCCACCGGATGGTTTAGCTCCTTTGTCAAAGATCAAGTGACCATAGGGTGTGTGGGTTCATTTTTGTTCTTCAGTTCTATTCCATTGATCAACGTGTTTGTCTCTGTACCAATACCATACAGGTTTTTTTTTTTTTTTTTTTTTTTTATCACAATTGCTCTGTAGTACAGCTTGAGGTCAGGCACAGTGATTTCCCTAGAAGTTCTTTTATTGTTGAGAATAGTTTTTGCTATCCTGGGTTTTTTGTTATTCCAAATGAGTTTGCAAATTGCTCTTTCTAACTCTATGAAGAATTGAGTTGAAATTTTGATGGGAATTGCATTGAATCTGTAGATTGCTTTCCGAAAGATGGCCATTTTTACTATATGAATTCTGCCAATCCATGAGCATGGGAGATTTTTTTCCATCTTCTGAGATTTCTTTGATTTCTTTCTTCAGGGGCTTGAAGTTCTTGTCATACAGATCTTTCACTTGCTTGGTTAAACTCCCACCATGGTATTTTATATTATTTGTGACTAGTGTGAAGGGTGCCATTTCTCTAATTTCTTTCTGAGCCTGTTTATCCTTTGAGTAGAGGAAGGACACTGGTTTATTAAATAATAATGAGTTAATTTTATATGCAGCCACTTTGCTGAAGTTGTTTATCAGGTTGAGGAGTTCTCTGGTGCCAAGAATACGTTATTAACATATGCTATTTTTATTTTAGATTGTCCAAGTAGGGCTCGGTATTAGGGACATGTTCTGAGTACACATATGGTGTTGAGCTTAGGAGGAATAGAAAGGCCCTGCTGCCAAGGTGGTGGCTGCTTCTGCATAAACGGTGGTATACAGCGAGTAGGGCCGAGTGACCACAGAGGCAACTTCCCCATGAGGACCAAACTGAAGCCTGCACAAGAGCCTAGAGACTGGTGATGCAGACAATGACAACCAATTAGCAACTGCTATCTAAAGGACACCTTTGCTTTTGACCAATGGGAAATGGCTCCCATATAAAGGGCGCTCCTCGAGACTTAATAAAGAAGATTGCTGTGGCATTCTCATCTGCTCCTGGAGTCTAAGCCTTGATTCTGTGCCTTCTCACTCACTGCCCCCAAGGGAGACACTGGACAGGATGGAGGACTCAGGAAATATTGAGCAACACTTATTCTTTAAAAAATAGATAGGAACGCAAATGACAAATCCTTTTATCAATCAAAATAATGAAGCCTCTGCCCAGTTTGCCATAAAAGTTGCATGTCTGTAAAAGAACAGAGAGTAGCGTGTGACTGGGGAATCTGACTAAGCATGTGGGTGGGAATCAGTGAATGTGCTAATCGATCTTCCTCGAAGCTACCTTTCTATTTATTGGGTCTACCTTGACAGTCATTTGTGGTGGTTGCTTGTTTACACTGGAAGTCAGATTTCATGGTCAGCAATTGCTACACAGTCAAATTATAAACTGCATTGATTATAACTAGATAAATGCTACTCAGAAATTTTCCACTGTCATAAATTAGGTGTCGGTCTAAAACTCAGCGTTTGTTAATGGGTCCCGAGGGCATAACACTGACAGCAGCAGCAGCCTAGAGGCTTTACTTACTGGATCTTTCTGTGTACCTGTCGGCCATATTTTCTGCTATCAGATACTGTTGCCAGGGCAACCACCTCCTCTGTACGGGCTTAGGGAAGATGCTTCTTTTTGAAACAGACACTGGACTGGTTGCCAGAATTTTGCTTCTTAAATTCAGGACTCTGGAGTCACGTACTTAACCATTTCATCGGCCTGAGAAAAATACAGAGTGTAAAAGTTTAATGGATTTTTTTAATTCTCAAGGGAAGCAGGGGCAATTATGGTAAAAATAATACACAGTCTTTTGTCATGACATACAGTGGGCTGGTAATGAAGGAAAGGAAAGAAGATTATTTTATTTCTTTAGTAATTAAAGGGGAGGGAGACATTACTAATGTTTCCAAAAACAATTCAGAAGGGTCATGGTTTAAGTCTACGTCCCTTATTCTAACCATCCACACTGGGAAAAGCAATTTCCATAAATAATAATAATAAAAAAAGGAATTGTAATACATTTTCCCTTTCTCTTGAAAAACAGAATTTACCATTACAAAGGAAACAAGTATCATAGCTCAGTCTCATTCAAATCATCCATACAATCTGTATTCCTGAATTGTTTGTTTTTCCTGTCTTTATTCCTCTTAATTTCTGCTCATGTTAGACTTTAAAAATGAGAAGATATCGTGCACCCTCTAGTCTAGGTTTTGGTGTTTGCTGCATATTCATTTATGAAACCACTTTTTCCAAGTTTGAGTTTTAGCGATTATAACCTCTTCGTATTTAAATGAGGTCAGGGTGTGAAAACAGCTTCTTGGCTCGGCTTTTGTCCTTTAAGACATGTAGAAGAAATATGGACCTGTGGGACAGTGGACGATGCCAGGAAACTTGGTAAGGTTGAATTTGTTACCTTTCCTGTTACAAGGACAACATACATATTGGGACAAATTAAGTTAGAAACAATGTATTTATATCACTGTCTAAGGGAATATATTCCTTATTACAGGACATGCATGGTGGCTAGGGTCAAACCCTTGGTAGCTGGAGCTTGAAGGACTGAATGTTACATGTTGGTTTGTTGGAAAGCAGAGAGCTTGTGGCTATACCCCTCCATCCTACCTCTTTGGTCTTATGTCTGCTAGCTAGATTGTCCAAAACCACATCAACTTTCACAAACAGTATCACCAGACAATGTTCATACATTCATACACCGCTGAGTCCGTGGGAGTACATTTCTTAAACTATCACAGCAGATCTGTCCAAGATGTTTTAAAGCTCTACAGTCCTTCCTGTCTTCTTTCCACAGATGCTGGAGTTGCAATTCCATTTTCCTACCTACTCCTTAGATCTCGCCATCACTCTTCTAAAGAGCACAGGTCCCTTCTTCCTGCCCCCAGCAATGCTCTTGTACAACCTATTCCATTTTGGCTTCTGTATCTCAGGGGCTTAAAGTAACATAGCAAGTGTTTGTGTTCACAGGTTAACTACTCTCAACACAGCAGTCTTGCTTTGCAGACACTTCTTGGCCATGTTCCAGCTTCTCAGTGAACTTATTTAGCAAGGTAGCCATGGAGAACAAGCATTTTTTATTTTTTATTTTTTTATTATGAGAGTCTGGATGTTGCACAGCCACACTTACTCTCAATTCCTGTATTCAGATCACTCCGTTTCCTTAATCTATTTCAGGATGACAGCTACATTTTGGAAAGCCTTGTCACTCTGCTGATTCACACTGAGCTTGTAGGAAGCCAAACAAAGAGCATGAATTCAAACACTTCAAGGACACTTCAGTATAATTTCTCAAGGCATCTCCAATGTAAAACCATTGAGACTTTCCTGGTGAACTCCTTGTACTAAAATTCTTCCTCCTCCCTTGTTCTATAGAAATAATTTAAAATATAGGCATAACTAGTCACATCTGTCTCAGGTTTATTTTCCTTGAACAATTCAGGCCATTCATTAATCACTCATGATAGCAGCCGTTCCTTGTACTTCTTGACACTCTGGAATTTCACAAGAATGACACAATATTTATATCGGCTCTATTCATTAAAATTAATAGTTATAGCTGAGGAACATTTACAAAGAATCAATGTTTAGGTTAATAAACTATTACATTTGAAGAGTTCATTTAAACAGTTATAAATTCTCAAAATTACGTTGATAGACAGAACATTTCTCCATTTTCTGGTAGCAGTTTTCAAATGTATTGTAAAATAGAGAGAATTCACATTTCCTTCTTCTACAGAATGACAATAACAGACTATAAAATGTGTGGATGTTTAATAGGTATTAATATCCCTTAGAACATAACACTGAAACGTATAGACAAAATTCAGATCTGGTAATATTGTGTGACGGTCATAGGGATGGAGGACTCTGTGAGTATGTTGAGCTAAGGCATGTTACCTTGATGCTATTGGCCAGGTAAAATATTGCAGACCACTGTTTCTAAGACCTTGAATATGTGTTTTTCTTCTACTTCACTGTTCTCTGAGCTATACATTCTTTCCTGTTGTTCTGTTTGGGTTTTTGTAAAATCTGTTATTCATGAAGGATTTTGGAATATAATTCTTAGCCACATGGACAAGAAATCTTCCAATGTTGTCCATTTCCATACAGGATATGAAAACCCATTCAGGGACCCTTCATGAGTCTAACCAGTAAAAAGTACCAGGAAATGTTGAGCTTACAATAGCAGATACAATATTTTCCAGGAAAAATTACATTCTACTTAGCAAGCTCATTGACAATTGTCAATCATTGACAACAGACACTGTCAGTTGATTTCTCTATTGTGTCAGTCCCATTTCAGTGAGATATTCCTCCAAGGACTCAATCTGAGTACTCCTACCTTTTGCACCTGTCTGCAGTGTTCATTCATATGCATATGCATGTTCCCATGTATGCAGGTGTAGATATGTGTTCAGGTGTGCATGCATGCATATAGGCCAGAGGTTTTATCAGGCATTCTGTAATTGCTCTGTATGTTATTGCCTGAGACAAGGCTTTTAACTTAACATGGAAACCCTGATCAGCTAGTCTATCTAACCAGTTTCCCCCTTTTGTTGGTCTATACCTACAGAGCTCTAGGGTGACCAAGGAACAGAGTCATGGGGGGTTGCTAGAGCTTTCATTTTCGCACTGTTGCTAGGGTCAGAACTCCTGTGTTCATTATTGTGCAGCAAGGGGTTTTATCCACAGAATCCTCCCTATAGCTACTTAATAATAACATGCTGTCACTGCAAGTTCTTTATGTTAAAATGATGTTCCTCTAAAAAAGCCAACGGAAAATATAACATTATTGCAGCCGAGAACTACTATAAACTGTTTAATCAAAACAATTCTCAAAATAAAATATCGAAAGGAAGTTGATTTGACTGGAATAGTTTTATTCTATAAGTACCCTTCAAGAGGAAATATTTGGAAAAGCTTTTATATTTTACTAATTTTTAAAATTGTAAGTATTTCTCCATCTCTCTCTACTTTTAAACTTAACCTCCAATTGATAGCCAGTCACAAATAAAAATTTAGTTTTCTCTAACAGAGTCTCACTGAGTATACAAAACATTCTTAAGGCCATACCCAGTAGAAGATATCCAACAAAAAAGGTTCTTATTTTAAGAATGTGTATGGTAAGATGGCCATGTTCACTATGTTTATCCTATCAATCACTGAGCAAATGAGGATCTTTCCATCTCCTGATATCTTCCTTAATTTCTTTCTGCAGAGACTTGAAGTTATTCTCATACAGATCTTTCATTTGCTTGGTTAGAGTCACACTAAGGTATTTTTATGACTGTTGAGAAGGGTACTGTTTCTCTAACTTCTTTCTCTGCCCATTTATTGCTTGTGTAAAACACATTTCCTTCTTCTACAGAGTGACAGTAACAGAATATAAAATGTGTTTGCATTTTGTGGATGTTTAATATGTATTCACATTCCTGATGTTAATCTACTGATTAATTTGATTTAATTTTGTATCCAGCCACTTTGTTGAAGGTGTTTATAGCTGTTGGAGTTCTCTGGTCAAGTTTTTGGATCACTTATGTGTACTATAATATCATCTGTAAATAGTGATACTTTGACTTCTTCCTTTCCAATTTGTATCTGCTTGATCTCCTTTAGTTGCTTTATTGCTTTTGCGAGAACTTTAAGTACTATATTGATGAGATATGGAGAGATCAGACAGCCATGTCTTGTCCCTGATTTTAGTGGAAATGCTTTAAATTTTGCTGCATTACAGATTCAGTGCAACCCCATCAAAATTCCAACACAATTCTTCACAGATCTTGAAAGAAAAAAATTCAACTTCGCATAGAAAAACAAATACCAAGGATAGCAAAAATGACCCTGAACAATAACAGAACTTCCAGAGATATCATTATGCCTGACTTTAAGCTATACTACATCGTAACAGTCTTAAAAAAACTGCATGGTACTGGTATAGAAACGAGTGGATCAATGGAATCAAACTGAAGATCCAGAAATAAACCCATACACCTATGTAAACTTGATTTTTGACACAGAAGCCAAAACAATATAATGGAAAGGGGAGAGCATCTTCAACAAATGGTGCTGGTTTAACTGGATATTTCCAAATAGATCCATATCTATCACCCTGCACAAAATGCAAGTCCAATGGAACAAAGAATTTAACAGAAAACCAGACACACTTAATCCAATAGAACAGAAAGTGGGGAATAGCCTGGAATTCAACCACACAGGAGACAACTTCCTGAACAGAACACCAATGGCTCAGGCACTAAGGTCAAGAATTAATAAATAGGACCTCATGAAACTGAAAAATTTCTGTAAGTCAAAGGACACTGTCATTATGACAAAATGGCAGCCTACAGATTGGAGAAAGGTCTTCACTATCCATACGTCTGACAGAGGGATAATATTCAAAATACTTAATGAACCCAAGAAGTTAGACACCAACAATCCAAATAACCCAAATATAAAATGAGGTACAGAGCTAAACAAAGAATTCTCAACAGAGGAATCTTGAATGGCTGAGAAACACCTAAAGAAATGCTCAACATCCTTAGTCATCAGGGAAATGCGAATCAAAACAACCTTGAGATTCCACCTTGCACACATCAGAATGGCTAAGATCAAAACTCAAAGGACAGCACATGCTAGTAAGATTATGGAGCAAGGGAAACAGTCCCCCACTGCTGCTGGAAGTTCAAACTTGTACAACAACTCTGGAAACAACCTAGATGTCCTTCAACTGAAGAATGGATGAAGAAAATGTGATTCATTCACACAATGGAATGCTACTCAGCCACTAAAAACAAGGGCATCATGAATTTCACAGGCAAATGGATGGAACTTGAGAATATCATCCTGAGTATGGTAACCCAGATCCAAAAGGAGATGTGTAGTGTATATTCACTTATAAGTGGATGTTAACCATAAAATACAGGATAACCATGCTATAATCAACAGACCCAAAGAATCCAAATAACAATGGAGGGGCCAAGGAAATATGTTTGAATCTTTTTTAGAAGGTGAAACAGAATAGATAGAGGGTATTGCAAGGAGGGAACTGGGTGCAAGAGAGGATAGGGAAGGGAGGGGTGTTCATATGTAGGGAGAACAGGGGAGCGAGAAGGGAGATTGGCTGGGGGAAGCAATCTCTATTATATGCCAGAAACCTGCAATGAGGAGAGGTCCCGGGTAATCTATGGGGGTGACACTAGCTGAGACTCATAGCAGTGTGGCATATGGATCCTGAAGTGGCTACTTCTTGTAGATGGACAGCAACCCACCTGCAAACCTTTGGACCCAAAATATGTCCTGCCTACAAGATACGCAGAAACAATGATAGAACAGAGACTGAGAGAATGGCCAACCAATGATTGCCCCAAATTAGGACCCATCCCATGGGTAAAAACCAATTAGCAATACTCTGTTATGCTTGCAGACAGGAACCTAGCAAAACTGTCTTCTGAGAGGCTCCATCCAGCAGCCAATGGAAGGAGATGCAGAAACTCATATTAGAGCGAGTTGGGAGAAAGATTGAGGGACCCGAAGAGGACACAGATCTATAAGAAGACCAACAGAGTCAACACACCTAGACCCTTGGAGGCTCCCAGAGACTGAATCACCAACCAAAGAGCGAGCATGAGCTGGACCTAGGACCTCTACACATATGTAGCAAATGAGCAGCTTGGTCTTCATGTTGGTCTCCCAATAACTGGAGCAGGGGTTGTCCCTGAGCCTGCTGCCTGCCTGCCTGCCTGCCTGCCTGCCTGCCTGTGGAGCCTGTGCTCCAAAAGGATCGCCTTGTCTGGCCTCAGTGGGAAAGGATGTACCTATTACCACAGTGATATGAGGTGAAGAGGTAGGGTGGGTGTTAGTGTGTGGAGTGACAACCAGAGGGAGGTCCTTCTTCTCAAAAGAGAAGATGAAGGTGCAAATGGGGGTACTTGTGTGAGGGGGTACTGAGAGGAGAGAAAAGGCTGATATTGGGTTGTAAAGCGAATAAATAAATAAATAAGTAAATACATTTAATAAAAATGTGTGTATGAATATACAGAAAACTATATCATTAGGAAAAATTATGACAAATGGAAATGGCCAAATTTTATTTAATATTTGAAATATTTTAGATAAGTATCACAAAGTGCTATTTAACTAGTGTCACTTTGTAATGAAATTTGAGATATAAGCTTGCAACTACAGAAATATATGGTAGTTTATTTTAATTAACTAGAGAGTAGGTATGGAAGATAGAAAACATTTAGAGAGAATGTCATTACTTATTCATTTTAATTGGCTGCTTAGTTTATACATCTCCTAGAAAATATCCTATTATCAACTTTGGAAGGGGAAAGAACAGTTGAAAATGTAAATTTACTGAGTTAGTACTGATAATTTTAAATTCTGGTTGATGAGTTTGGACAAATGTACACCCATGTGACAATTATTATAATAAAGTCATATTTTTATCACTACAAATAGGTTTATGTTATTAGCAATTCCAGTCAGCTGCTGTCATCCTTTCTTTCAAATAAGGTTTGTTCAATTAAATAATTCTCCTTGTTTTACAATATGTATACGAGCATCTTCTTCTACTCAGCATACTGGTATATTTATTAATGCATTGCATTAACTAAAATTTGAGAGTTTAAAAATATGTATTTTTATTAATTTTAATGTGTGTGTACACATGCATGTGTGTATTAAGCACACTGTCTTTAGAGGCTGGAAGAGGGTACCAGATTCTCTGGAGCTGGATTAGAGATAGCTGTGATCTACCCAACATGGGTACTAGGAACTGAACTCACATCCTCTACAGGAGTGGTTCATCTCTTAAGCCATGAGGCCTTACTCCTAACATGTTTTCCTATTATTTTTATTTGCAAGGCATCTTTGAATAATTTACATAAGTAAAATGTTTAGAGATTTGCAATCCGTAGTATTGTCTAGATTTTACAGACAATAAGAAAAACACTTGCACGTGATTTTAATGCCAAGTGTTTTACTTCTTTTATGTTAAGGATACAGTAGTAGAAACATGATGGTTAGCATGCATTCGTCAGTGTGAGATATGGAAATTACTAATTGTATGACTGCTTGAATAACTGTGTCCTCCTCACTCCTCATCACTCAGTATGGCCACTCTTTCTCATTTAGCCATTTTACTGTACATGTAAGAGGAATTTTCTTAAAGTTTTAATTTCCTTTTAAATATCACTGACAAATTATTCTTCAACATGAATTTTTGTTATCTATTAAGTAGTGGGGATCTTTTAATATTCTGGATACATTTTTTTAATAGAGAATTATAAGACTTTCATTCTGTGCACTTTCTCTTCCACATTATTTTTTGGATTTACAAGGTAATTAAGTTTCCTGGGATTGTGCCAGGCAGTAGGTTAGGGCAATGTTGTCTATGCTGGCCTCCATGTTGTAACCTACGCCAGTTTCCTGAGCACTGAGGAATAAAGCATGTAACACCTTGCCTAACACTTTTCTTAAAACAATTTTAAAATAATCATAGTTTAAAAAATTGACACTGTAGCTGGAGAGATGGTTTGGCTGTTAAAGGCTAGGCTCACAACCTCAAAAAATGGACACCAGTTGTCAACTTCTGCATTCATACACTTGTGCTAAATACTTTGGTAAACATTGAAAAGATTTTTGTCTTATGGTGTGCATGTATGTGTATGCGTGTATGTGTGTATGTACACAAACAACAGTATGCATGTCATGTGAAAGCCCGATGTAGAGGCTGGGTGTCTGCTACTATCATTTTATGTGTTAGCATTTTTGAAACGGGGTCTTTCCCTGAACCTGGTTGTCAGTGATGGTCTAGATTTGCTAGACACTAAGTTCTAGACGTCTACTTGTCTCTGCTTCTCAGCATTGGGTCTAGAGTGGCAAGCAACCATTCCTGATTATTTTATACTCAGATTCTCACTGTTTGCATGGCAAGGACTTTACAACTGCACTGCCACCCCAGACTGTTACCTGTGTTTTATTTTAGAAAATTGCAAGTTTTAACATTTATGCTTAAGTCTATAATATATTCTTAATTGAGTTTTATGCATGATGCATTAAATAAAGGGCAAAGTTGTCTTTTTTGGTTAGTCTATCTTTTTACAGCAGCAGAAACCAGAACGTTAAAGCAGCCACAGGGAGGGAGTTGAGAAAAATCTTTCTGGAAGAAGACAGCAGGACACAGGTGCTCTGGAGAAGGAACTGGGAAAGATAGAGATGAGAATTTATCTGTGGAGGAGGAAGTGAGAACAATACTGACAGAGAGAGTAGGAGGAGGGGTTGAAAAGCCATTCAGAAATGTATTTTATGTTTACATAAAAATTGTACGCAATATATGTAAATGTATGTACATACATATATAAATAGCTAAATGAAGATATGCCACTTGACGCAATAAGCGTAGACCATATGACAAATTCTCCAGGACTTCCTTCAACTTGTTGGTCAAGGGAACCTAAGAGACTCTGAAAACAATATATGTAATTGCCAAAGCACTTGGTTAAATTCCAGAAATTTTAGGTAAAGTCCTATTGCCTAAATCTCCGTGTACTTCAGACACAGGATTGGGTGGAACCAAGCTAAGCTTGAACTGACCTGGAATCCCTCTCCCTGAGGTCTGGCTCTTATAGTACAGGAAGAGACTATGAAAGCTGCAGGAGAGAGAAATAACTAAAAGCCCTACCCAGCTGTGAAGTCTAAGAACTGTAACCCTGGCCAGCTCAGCAGATATTCCAAAGGCAAGCTCACAGTCACCTGTGACTCCAGTTACAGAGGATCTGGTCTCCTGCTCTGGCCTTCATAAGCCCTACATTCACAAGCACATACACCTTGATACACTGACATATACAAATATATAAATTAAAACTAATAAAGTAATGCTTGGAAAATAATTTAGCCATCAGTGTTCTATCCCTTCTTATTATACTCTTTATTTGGATTATGAGATTACAGATTTCCATATAAGTATTTCATAACTCTTTGATTAAGCTTTCTCCTACTCCCTCAGCTTGTCGTGGGCCAATACCTTCCATATTTGAAGCTTAGTCTTTCTAATATTCCCCATCTCTAATTTTGTCTTACCTCTATTTCTGCACTTCCACTTTCATAGTGAGTCTGTCCTCAATTACATGGATTCCACACACACGCCAAAGTTAAAAATCTGAAACAAAATCTGCAAGCTAGAATCCACCTACAAGAGAGATCATGCCACATTTGTCTTTTTGAGCCAGGGTGACCTCACTTAGTATGATCTTTCCAGGTCACCCATTTCTCTGCAAATTTTGTGATTTCTTTTTATTGGTAGCCAAGTAATATTCCATTTTGTATATGAAATAAATTTTCCTTATCCATTTATCAGCTGGTGGACATCTGGGTTGGATCCATTTCATAGCTGCTGTGAATACAGAAGCCAGGGCTCAGCTATCGATGGTCATCTATAACAACTTTTCCCAATCTAAGGCTCAGGGAATCACAGAAGAGTGGGTGGAAAGAATAGGAGAGAGAGGGAAAGGAGAGGAGAGCAGTGAAATCCTGTCTTCTGCAAATAACATGGCAGATATACAAGTCATCTCACCATAGCTACAGCTGACTGCACAGACAAACACAAAATAAAGCCAGTTTAAATTCTAGTCTGGGTAGGGAAGGAGTCCTGAGATCCCATCCCTATTTCAAGAGCCATCGGCAGTTGGTGGTGGATGGAGAGTTCCTTTCTTTGAGATGGCTCCTGTCCCAGTGCATGACCCGACATCTACTTGCACATAGTCAGCACTAATTGGTTTTAATGGGCTATTAACGACAACAACAACGAAAACCTGAAATAAGAAGGGTTGGGGGAAGTTAGTGAAGGTGAATAGAATCAAATAAATTATACCTATTCCTGATAATTTCAAGGAATAAAACTATTATAAAAAAGAAAAAATAATGGTATTATAAAAAATAAAGGTATATAAAAAAAGGTATTTGTTCAAGATACTTAGGGATGACTAAGCACATCCACAGTGTCAGTATTGTACTAGATTTATCTCTGAAATATGTTTCTTATACAAAATTTTAAAGTTACCTTTATACTGCTGTTCTGTATATAATGGATCGGTTTCAAGCATTAAAATAGAGATTTACTACTACAAGTATGATGTGGTTCTGCTCACATAGTGCATAATGAATCTCCTAGACTTCTCTCTGTTTATATCTTGCCGCAGAAGGAACTTGTAAGTTAAGAAGTATGAGAAGTATTAGGCTGTGGGGTCAGGTTGGACCCAGGTCAAATCCCATGAGTCCCTTAGAACTGAGAAACATTTTTGGCTGAGGTCAGAAACATACGACATCTCAGAGAGCTGTGACTTTTCTGAGAGAGGATGAATGTGGGTGGCCTCTGAAGCAGGAAGCAGAGATTTCAGAGGACTGAACACTGTTATTAGGGCCCTGAGGATACTGGCTTCAGCTTTGCTTGTTTGAACTCAGGCCTGCAGAAGTGTAAGGGGATCCATCAGTATATGTGTATATGTATGTTTATGTATATGATATATTATATGTATGTATATATACATACATATATGTGTGTTTATATATATATTCATTTATTTATTTATTTATTTATTTATTTATTTATTTATTTATTTTACACTCTAGATTTTATTACCCCCCCCATCCACCCTCCAGCTTTTCCACATCCCATATTTCCTCCCCACCCACTGTCTCCACGTGACCAGATCTCTAAACTCCCTGGGGCCTCCAGTCTCTTGAGGGTTAGGTGCATCTTCTCTGACTGAACCCAGACCCAGTAGTCCTATGCTGTACATGTGTTGAGGGTCTCATATAAGCTGGTGTGTGCTGTCTGGTTGGTGGTCCAGTGGTTGAGAGTTCTTGGGGGTCAAGGTTACTTGATACTGCTGGTCCTCCTCCAGGGTCGCCCTCCTCCTCAGCTTCTTTCAGCCTTTCTCTAATTCAACCACAGGAGTCAGCAGCTTCTGTCCATTGGTTGGGTGCAAATCTCTGCATCTGACTCTTTCAGCTAAGCCAATGAATTTGTGAAAATTTGACCCTACAACAAAAGCAGAAATGAGTAAAATCAACCCTGAAGGGCGTGTGTCTCTCGTTTTGCCCTTTGTTGTTGAGGTAAAATGTTGATCCTATAGAGTCCGATAAGGCGTGCATGTTCCTGGTGAATTTTATGGAGAAATTTGTGTCCATTTTAAATTATTTTTAAATTATTTCTTTCAAATATAGTTGACAGACCTTAAACCATCTTAATTTGTATTTCCTTCCTGGATAGGCTGTGTACTCATGTTGATTTTTCTTCATAATTGGAGGGCTTTTCAAATTTTCAAATTTCTCTTTTGTGTTTTATAAGCTCAATAAGTGTTTTTTTTTTTAAATTTAAAATAAAATGTTTTCTTTTATTTAATACCTTGAATCATTGTTGGTTCTAATGTATTTTTTATGGTTTTTAATAGCTGTAGGAACTGCAATATACTCTCTTTCAGCACTAAGATGCTTTAACTGTAGTTTCTCTCTTCCCCTACGTTTGCTGTGGGCTGATATATGTCAAGTTAACACATGCACAATCAAAGGATAATCATTTCTACTCTGTTTTATTATTTTTTAATGTATCTATGCTCCCGATTTCTTGGGTTTTCATGGTGTCCTTCCTTATAGACTTTGGGGAATTAACTTATTTGTTTGTCCCTTAGAATGGATCATGAGACCACTCATTTTAGAATATTTTAAAACAAAAATGAGTAAGTCGACACTCTGTATTTAGTTGTATGAGCATTGGTAGCTGTGGATTGCTCTCTACTAAATGCTCTGTTTTTAGCTCTAACATTTGAGTCATATTATGATTAGCATTTGGGTTAAAATGATGTGTGCCTTTTTCTTATGCATCAAGTATTTAGAAAGATGACTAAATATTGGTCACAAATTTCAGAAATTGCCTAAATTCCCACATTGTTTTGTTTTATTTCCAAATTGTCTTTTCTGTGGTCAAAGAACATGTTTCATATCATTTCTATACTTTGAAGTTTTTTTTTTCATACTTTATTTACATTTCAAATGTTTCCCCCTTTCCAGATCTCCCCTGTGGAACTTTCCTATTCCCTCCTCCTCCCCCTGCCTCTATGGAGGTACGCCTTCACCCACCCACCCACCCACCCACTCTCAGCTTCCCTCCTTGGCATTCTCCTATACGGGGACATCTAACACCCTCTGGCCAAGGGCCTTTCCTCCCCCGATGGCTAACAAGACCCTCTTGCATGATCATGAATGTGACATTGTGTGACATTGTTCTGTGTGTTTGTGAGGACCCCAGATCACTATTACTGTAGGATGTAGGTTTTTAGTGGTGTAAGTTTTATCACATAATGAAATATTCTACACATCCTGATTTGGTATGTGCTTGTCATGATTGGAAGATGAATAGGAAAATAAATAGTATATGCCTGTGTCCACTTTTTGGTTCTCTCCTGTTTTACTAGTTTTTTTTTTTTTCTCTCTCTGTTAATAAAGCAGACAATTTTAGAATTCTCTTTTGGATGATTATTTTTTCATTGTACATGTGCTTGGTTTCCTCTGTTGTCATTTCTTCTCATGAAGTCTCCTTCCTTGGGTTTACAGTTGACACTCTGCGTTTGCGATTATTGATAACTGAGTGGTTAACTATTTCTCAGCTGCTGCCATTTTCCTTATCTATATTTAAGACAGGGTCTCACTGAGCAGCCTAAACTTCCTGCAACCTCATTTTGTTCCTGCCTCAGCCTACAGGTGTTCACCAGCTTCCTGGGCTTTCAATTTTCTGTTTAACCAATTGGCTGCTTTATATTAAAGTGATATATAGATAGCACTTGTTAATAGATTATTTCCAGATAGCTTCCAGCAAGTCATTGTTTTAATCTGCTCCAACTATTCTCTGGAATTTAGTTAGAAACTCCAAGTCTTTTAACATCTTTATTATTATTGGTCCAGCTGGGTAAGATCTACCACTTTGGCATTGACTTTTTGTTTGACTTTCCTTTGTTGCTTCTTCTTTCATTTGTTTGGATTAGGTGTTCTCTATGTCTGCCTATTCTCTAGATAGGATTATTAACACTCCTGTTAATATGAGATTAACAGTCATTGTAGCATTTGAAATGCACATCTTGACATCACCAAAGATCTATTCTACAGAATTCCAGCAAACACGTATAACCTATGGAGTGCTAAGTTACATGCTCCTGTATTTCCCACCTACTTCCATATTGTCAGCTCATACATTTCAAACATACTTATAATTACCAAAATCTTCGTTTACTACTTTTTAAAGATATCCTATTCAATCTTCCTCACATTGTACATGTTGTAGCTTCCATTTAATATCAATTTCTCCCTAGCATAAAACTTCATTTATTGTTTGCTGTAATGTTCTCAAGTGCCAACAAATCCCCTTAGCTTTATGCCTGAAAAAACACTTATTCTGTGGTCACTTTCAAAGGATGCTTTGGTTCAGAGATGTTTGTGTCCACAGACTTTGCTTTTTCCATCAGTGCTTTACAGTTGACTTGCATTTCTAGGCACTTTAACATTAACTTGTCATTTTAGGATGGTTTTCTTCAAGAACACATTGAGCTAACAGGCATTTTCTTTGCTATCAGTGCTTTAAAACTGACCTGCATTGCGTCAAATTCTCCTCTGGTCTGTGTGATTCACAACCTTTCTCAACTGACTGACTGAACCAGTTTTCTCTTTGTTAGTTGTAACCAGCTGTTCTGTTCATAATATTTGGGGCTAATTCACTTCCTTTATCCTTCCTCATTTGAGAAGATATTTTAGACATTATTTTTCAAGATATTAAAACTGTTCTCCTCCCTGTTTCCCTCCTCAGATTTCAGTGTCGACATCCATCAAATCATTGGGATGTACTAATTTTTCTTCTTTCTGTCGTCTGTTTTATAGTTTTGATTTTTTTTCACTTTTAGTACATAAATAATTTCATCTGCCTCACTGAGCCCAAATTCCATTCTAAAGCATTCTCATTTTAGATAGCATAGTTTCCATCTCTTAAAGTTGATTTTTTTTTTCTATTTTGTGTCTTTCATTCGTCTTAATTAGATTTCTTCTTTAATCCTTCAGGAAATCACAAAATCCTTACATGCTGACTCCACAACACTAAGTTCAGTATCACTTACGGCTCAGTTTCTATTTACTAATTTTTCTTCTTTTGGGGTCACATTTCCCTAGCTCTTGTCATACATACTCATTTTTATTGTAAACTGAGTAATCTAAACATTATGTTGTTGGATCCAGTTTGTACTTGTGGTTTAAAGAGTGTTGGATTTTGTCTTGGCAGAGAACTAAGTTACTCTGAGTAAGCATAATCCTTTTTAACTTGGTTTATAAATTTTATTACTCTGGATCTACTTAGCCTTTTGATTTAATACAGGACTTGTGTAGTTCTATGATATGGCAGATGTCTGTCAGTCAGTCAGTCTATCGGTCTGCCTGTCTCTTTGTCAGGAAAGAACTCAGGGTGTAAAGCAAAAGACTACTGGGAGTACTACTACTGTCTGGACTACTGGGAGTCAAGTATACCTCAGTCTGATGTGAAAATTTGCAATTTTTAGTTATTCCTTTGGCCCTACGTTTCATTCTATGAATGTATATCTTAGAAGTCAGTGATGTATTTTCAGGAATCTGATGTATGTTGTTGGAGTCCTTACCTGCATAGAACCATTGCACTGATTTAATTTTTTCTATTCCCTCTTTGTATTCTCAAGTTATGGAGAGCTTGTGCTTTGATTTCTTTTGTCTTCTGGAGATGTGCCAGGCAGAGGCATGCGAAAACTCAGTTTTTCCCCTTTTATAAGCCACTGACCTGGACTTTATTTAATGTTTATACTCACTTATGCCAACATGTTTGTCTAATTTCTTTTATTAGTCAGGAGGAAAGATGTTCTTCAATGCCCCTAGTCCAGAACTAGATCTTGGAGAAGAATCACTGTTTGAATTTGTGGATGAAGTCAGTTTTTTCCTTCTTGAGAAGTTAAATTTTGTCAGTCCTATTTTTAAATTTTTAAGCTAGAATTTTCCTTCCCACAATAAAGTAAAGGATTATCAATATATCTTATATCTGTAGGCTTTAGCTTCATTGCTTGGGTCTGCTTTCTTTCTTTTAATTTTTTTCCATATGACAGCTGTTTAGAATTTGGAGAGAGAAAGTATATTTTTCTTCAAATCCTTCATAATCTTGAGTACTTTCAGATATTATTAAACTAGTAATATTTTTACTACAGTATGTAACTCAAGGGAAAAGGTGAAATCACACACACACAATTTACTATGTACTATTAAATTCTTTAATTATTATATGCGCATAAATAAACAACCATAGAGTATATGGGTCCTAACACAACACAATCCCATGTTTAACCTTCTTCTTTCTACAACATGTTTGGGTATAGGATAGGAGGGTTTAGATTAAAGAATCCTGATATAAGAACACCTCATGTGGTCCTGTTACTTATTTTTTCTTTTATAAATTTCTTATTGCAGTTATTTTGTGCATATGAGTATATATGTCAGTGTGTTCCTGTGACTGTCCATGTGTGTGTGTGTGTGTGTGTGTGTGTGTGTGTGTGTGTGTGAGAGAGAGAGAGAGAGAGAGAGAGAGTGTTCTGGGGAAGTCACAATATAACTGTGGGTGTTCTTGTATTATATGCGTCATAGGAATTGAACTCAGGTCGTCAGACTTGGTGGCAAACACTATTACACAGTGAGCTATATTGCTGGCCCTGTAGCTATGCCAGTCTTCGACTTAGAGTTCTTCTTTGCCTCCATGATTTGGCATAGCACAGTTGTCCCTGGAACAAGTTCACATGTCTCCTTTTCTCTGTGCATTGCCCGTCTCCACTCTCGGTTTTGCTCCACAGGCTTGGTTTCATTTCTATGATATTCTTATTTTAACATGAACTTAGCTAGATAGTATATATCATTAAAAAAATCATTAAAAGTCATCAGGAAAGAGGTCTGCCTTCTGAAAGAACTAGGGTGGGTCTTATGTTCTTTTCTTGCTGCCACAACTATTTCAATCGCTATTGTTTCACTGAGAACACGTTATTATAATTTCCAACATACATTTTAGTGTAGAATATTTACTCATTGACTCATATTATGTATCTTTTCAAATCTCAAGTATTTAGTAAAACATTTCCCAGATGGCACAGATGAAGTAAATGTTTATTAAGGAAGAAATGAGCTTTATAAATTAATAAATTAAATTTTGGAAGTTACTTGTCTTTATTCTTTTATAAATTTTAATTATTTCTTTTCTGTGTTTTGAGATTACAATATAATCACATAATTTCTACCCTCCCTTTCCTTCCTCTGGACCTTCCCATACACCCCAACTTGGTCCTTTCAACTTCATGGCCTCTGTTTTCATAATGTGTTTATGTATGAATGAGCCAAAATATGTGTTTTTGAAACACATGGTTTCTGCCTTTGCTGAAACAAATTAGACAGAGAAAATATACATGTAAATAGTCTTTACATGTAAAGTCCACATGCTTCTGTTGAAATTGATATTAGACAAAAGTTAATAAATTAAGAATTTCTTGGGATGGGAGACAGAGGAAAGGAAGTGAGGAAGTGTATCAGGAAGTAAACACCACAGAGGACGGTGTGTCCTGAGCTGGCTATCGTTTGTAATCAGTGAGAACAATGGTTTAACCTGGGAGCATTGTTTCTGGAGAGACTGCACCTGGACTGATCTATTCTCAAGTAAGAGCTGGGGAGGACTGGAGAAAATTCCTCTGGGAGAATTGAACTCTCAAGTCCAAGTCATGTGAGAGGACATATCTCTCTACTCATAGGTTAAATGAAATTTTCTTAACAGGGTCCTTGGGTATCCTAAATATCAGAATGCACATGTGTCTGTCCAGGATATCCTAAATATCAAAATGTGCACATGTCTGTCCAGGATATCTTAAATGTAAGAGTTCACAAGTATTTGTCCAGGATATCCTAAATATCAGAGTGCACACATGTCTGTCCTTCATAAATTTTTAAGATAGTATACTTGAGTGCTTGGCTAAAGTAAGATATTGATTTTGTTTTTCTGTTCTCAAAGTATTCTGCCCACCAATATGAATAAAGAAAGTACTGTAGTCCTGTGAACATGGCATAAAATAACTAATTTATCTCTCAATTTCTTGGATAATAGGCCATAAAAACATTTTTTTTGTGTGTGTAAACACTTTTTCACTCTAGAACTGTGCATCTTTGGGTGAAAATGCACTCTCATAGGTTCATGTATTTATGTCCCCAGTTGATGAACTCTTTGAAAGGGTTAGAAGGTGTGTTCTTCTTGGAGAAGATATGTCACTAGCAGTGGGCTTTGAGGTTTTAAAAGCCTACATCGAGCTTAATCAATCTCTCTCTCTCTCTCTCTCTCCCTCCCCGCCCCCTGCATGTAGATTAGGTTGTAAGGCTCTCAGCTTCTGCCTGTGTAACCTATACCCCACCCCACACCATGATGGTCATAGACTAACACTCTGCAAATGTAAGCAACCCCCACTTACATGATTTTTTTTTTTAATAAATGTTTCTTGCTAGTGGTGACTCTTCACAGCCATAGAACACAGACTAAGACAGAACAGTCTTCATCTGTAGTTATCTGATAACGACCAATATCTGCTGCTCAGAGAAACTGTCATGGGTTATTTCATGGTAGGTAAACAAACAAAGAATAAAACAAAAAATATGCAGAAAGTAGTGGTGAATTGGGTCATATGCCTTTGTTTGTCACTGTTGCACGTTTAGATGTTCTACATACACTTCCAGGCTTTTCTATAGCACACAGAGAGACTGGTCTGGAACTAGCTTCCTTGAATTATTTACTCTTTTCACCCCTTTCTTGTTTCAAAGATCCTCACATTTTTGGTTTTTAATATCTTCTTTTCTTTTTGTAATTGCTTAAAGGCTGATCTATAATTTAATGTTGTGCAACTTTGCATATTATCACTACAAAGGTAATACGAAATAACCAGTTCTTATTGTTTAAATGGTCAGCAATGCTGTATCTCCTTTATACTCAACTTGAGTATCAAGTACTTTGAGCTGTGGTCGTTAACAGATATATATCAGTATATTTCAATTATAAATGTGGATTCAGTATGCTATTGTTTACTGGCTATGATTGTTAGTCTTCATTGTCAGTTTGATGGAATTAGAATCACCATGGAAATGTGTGTCTGAGGGTGTTTCCGGAGATATTTAACTGAAAAGGGAAGACCTACGCTGGCTGGGGAGCGAGCCTTCCTAGACTAGCATCCTGGTCTTGAGTAAGAAGTTGAGCTGAGCACTATCGTTCATCTCTGTCAGCTTACTGACTGTGAAAGCAACATGACCAGCTACTTGACAGTGCTGCTGACTGCTACACATTCCTCGCCTTGGTAGACCACAAACAGGATCCCAAATAACACCCATAACATCCTTCAGACGTTTCTGCTGTTACATGTTTTCTCACAGTAATTGGAAAAGAAATTATTATGTTAGTCAATCCTGTAAATTATTATTTTAGTCCATTTTCTCCTATTTGTTGAGAAGTTTGTGAAAAACTAGCTCCTATTGATTTCCGTTTTGAAGACAGGACTTTAATCCATGTTTATTTTAATTTGTAGCTACTTGAATATGGTGCATAACAGCCAATAAAAGAAATTAGAGGAATTTCTTCTATTTTAAAAATTAATAATCAGGTTTATGGAATTGTTTGCTATAAAATATTTATTAGGCTTTCAAGAACAGAAACATTTTTTCTTGTTTCTGGCTATCGAGTCATGATTGCAAATATCTTTGAAAATTCTAATGTTACAAACACATTTCATTTTACAATTACATTTTACAATGAATTTACATTTCATTGTCACAATTTTATTTCCAGAGAATGTCTAGAGGTTAGATTTTGACACAAGCACTCTACTTTATGTACTCATATGTGGGAGTTAAGATCCTCCTACTCAGGCATGTAGAACAAACTCTCAGTTCCATACAGGAGCATATAATGACTTTGCTCTTGACTCTTCTCTCTGTGCTGATCTGTACTCATTCTCATGTTCATTATGGCTGAGACTTCATAAGGCGCTTACATTCTCACACAGCTCTTTGTAGGTCTTAGGCTTGTCTGAGGACATGGATACACCACATGGAACATGCAAGTCAGGAGGAAGCCCAGGTTGTGGCAAGCACACAAGGAGAAGATGTTTCTACAAATTGTAGAAGGCCTATGAGAAACTGTGTGAAGTGTTACAAGACACATTCAGAAAAGACCAGGTGATGGCAGCCTCCTCCTCCTCCTCCTCCTCCTCCTCTTCCTCCTTCTTCTCTCTCTCTCTCTCTCTCTCTCTCTCTCTCTCTCTCTCTATCTCTCTCGTTTTATTGGATATTTTCTTTATTTACATTTCAAATGTTATCCCCTTTCCAGGTCTCCCCTCTGGAGACCCCCTATTCCATCCTCCCTCTCCTGCCTCTATAAGGGCGCTCCCTCACCCACCCACCCACCCACCCACTCCCACCTTCCCACCCTGGCATCCCCCTACTGGAGCATCTAACCTTCCCAGGACCAAGAGTATCTCCTTCCATTCATGTCTGACAAGGCCCTCCTCTGCCACATATGCGGCCAGAGCCATGGGTCCCTCCATGTATACTCTTTGGTTGGTGGTCCAGTCCCCTGGATCTCCAGGAGGTCTGACCTGTTTACATTGTTGCTCCCCCAATGAGGCTGCAAACCCCCTCAGCTCCTTCAGTCCCTTCTCCAACTCCTTCATCAGGGACCCTGCGTTCAGTCCAAAGGTTGGCTGTGAGCATCTGCCTCTGTATTGGTCAGGCTTTGGCAGAGCCTCTCAGGAGACAGCTATACCAGGCTCCTGTCAGCAAGCACTTCTTTGCATCTGCAGTAGTGTCCAGGTTTGGCGACTGTATATGGGATGGATCCCCAGGTGGGGCAGTCTCTGGATGGCCTTTCCTTCAGTCTCTGCTACACACATTGTCTCCATATTTCCTCCTGTGAGTATTTTATTCCCCCTTCTAAGAAGGACTGAAGCCCATCTTCTTGAAGAACTTTGATTCCTCACTGTCACACAGGGGAAGTTGTGCACAGGTCTCAGGGCTAAATAAGCACATGAGTATTTCTGGTCACCCATTGTTCTGAAGCCATAGAAGAGGAAGAGCTTGTATCACATGACGAGGAGCCTAGTATTGGCTGGAAAATTACATCAAACTAGAATACGTAGGTATTGGCTGGTAATGAATGCTTGACTTTCATTAAATCTCTTATTCTAGCATCATGTTTTTCCCCATTAGTGAGTAATGCACTGGATTACATCATTATCTTTCCTTAATATTAAACAATGGCCTCATGTTTGAAAGAGACTATTGCTACTTTTTGATACAATATTCTTTTACTTCTGTTTTATTGTCTAAATTACAACTTAATAGAATGTAATTAAATTATTTGTATGTAGAGGTGGTGTTGATCTCTCAGTTTAATCCCATATTTGTATGTGGGATATTACAACAGCTTATTAAATTATTTAAGGAATCACATGTCTTCCCATACTTTGGGACAATTTAATAACTTTGATCACTTAACTATGGTTTCTTTTTTATTGATCTGTTTAATCTTTCTGAATCTTTTATGTTGTTGGTTTGTCATTCCATATTCCAAGGTATTAAATACATTTAAAAGTTTATTTGTATAATGTTATACTTTATTTATATGCATTTGATTTAATAATTGTAAACTTTAAAATTCACCT
This sequence comes from Rhynchomys soricoides, assembly GCA_019843965.1. Taxonomy (NCBI): domain Eukaryota; kingdom Metazoa; phylum Chordata; class Mammalia; order Rodentia; family Muridae; genus Rhynchomys; species Rhynchomys soricoides. Next base: position 3,804,650 of record JADRCH010000241.1, read on the forward strand.
ATGTATATACATTCAAAAGTGAACTTTATCACAAAAACACTTCCAAACAAAAACATCACACCCCTAATTTTACCTGGTTACAAATGTATACATTGAAATCAACTTCTGTTTAGGTAGAATAGTTGTTTGGAATGGAAACTATGTAGCTTCATGTTGGATTTGTTTCTCTCTACATAATCTATTATTAAAATTCTGTTTTCTTTAGTCTTGAAAATGTTTGGAAGGAGGTTTTTGTCCTTTCTGCTATTTATCTGGTTGCCTTGGGGATTATATTTATTTAATACTGATATTTATTTTAATTTTATTGCTGGGCTGATAGCATTTCCTTTGGGAGGTGGTAGATATGCTAATCTATAAGTGATGGCTAGTCTTTAGATAGAGCAAGGAATGCACATTCTGCAGAAGGAGAAAGAAGACAATACGTTGTGAGCTCATGATGCATTCACCCTTAGGTTGCTTTAAAATTTTAGCATTTACATTTTTAAATTCCTTTGATTCCATTGAGATCCACTTGTCATGGTACCCTGTCCTTGATTTATGGATGCCAGATGTTTCCACTCCAGTGGGAATGCTAACATTCTCCATCCTTTGTTGCATTAACCCTGTGACATTAGAAAATCATCACTCATCGCCTTTGTTTCAACTTCCTTTCAAGGTATTGAGTGTCTCTTGGTGTCACATCATTTGACAGCAGTGCCAATTTTTAGAATGGATGGCACAGGTTTGTGTATCATGACTGTTGGAGACTTCCTCAATAAAGGCCTGCAATAACCATTTATCTTTTTTTTTATTTTCATATTTTATTTACATTTCAAATGTTTCCCCCTTTCCAGATCTCCCCTTTGGAACCTCCCCATTCTCTCCACCCTCCCCATGCCTCTATGGGGATATTCTCCAACCCACCTCACCACCCCACCCCCCACCCACTCTCCTCTTCCCTCCTTGACATTCTCCTATACTGGGGGATATAACACCCTCAGGCCCAAGGGCCTCTCCTCCCCCTGACGGGTAGCAAGACCCTCCTCTGCAGTCTTTGTGGCCAGCACTATGGGTCCCTCCATGTGTATTCTTTAGTTGGTGGATCAGTCTCCAGAAATATGGGGGGTTAGGCCAGTTGCCAGTGTTGCTACCTCCCTGGGGCTGCACACTCCCTCAGCTCCTTCAGTCCTTTCTCCAAGCCCTCCATCTGGGACCTCGTACTCAGTACTACTGTTCCTGCGAAGTGACTCTTGGGTATTTCAAACTTTTAGGCTAATAACCACTTAACAGTGAGTACATACCATGTTCATTCTTTTGTAACTGCGTTACCTGGCTCAGAATGATGTTTTCAAGTTCCATTCATTTGCCTGCGAATTTCATGAAGTCATTGTTTTTAATTGCTGAGTAGTGTTCCATTGTGTAAATGTACCACATTTTCTGTATCCATTCCTCTGTGGAGGGACATTTGGGTTGATTCCAGCTTCTGGCTATTATAAATATGACTGCTATGAACATAGTGGAACATGTGTCTTTATTGCATGTTGGAGCATCTTCTGGGTATATGCCCAGGAGTGGAATAGCTGGGTCCTCAGGTAGTATTATGTCCAAGTTTCTGAGGGTCTGCCAAACTGACATTTCTCTTAAGGGCTGTGTCTATAGGAGAGAGTGTTTGGTGCCCTTTCTTTACTACAAAATACACTTGACTTGCTCTGGGGACACATTTGGGGTACACCAATGTTTTGGGTTTTTCTTGTCTCTAGCTCTGTCTTTGTTTCTTTTGACGGCACTTTCATAATCTTTCTTTTCTTGGCTGTGCTAGAGTTGTTAAAGTTCTCTGACTTGTTCCCTCATGTCCCTTGTGGCCCATCAATCCTTGATGAGGGACATTAGGAGTGTCTGTTTCTGGGCTGAAGTTTTGCAGGGAGAGATTCTCTGGAGAAATTAAAGTTTTGGAAATTTTATTCCTATGCTGAGTCACTTTGTACTTCTGTGTCTTGAGGCTGATTGTTAGCTGGGAAATTATTCATCCCTTTTCTCAGTTCTAAGACCAGTAATCAAAATCTGCTCTGGAAAAATTCTCACTGTTCTTAGATCAAACTGAATTAAATCATATAACAAGTATCACTGTCAGCTGTCTTGTGTATTTAAACATGTGGCTGTTCTTGAGATCTGCTGCATTATCTCACCAGAACTGTTGCTTTCTCTTCCAGTCTAAGAATGTATATGTGTCTACATGTATGTATATATTATATATATTCATATATACATGTTTATATGTTTTATATAATTTATATACACATGTATGTATATATGCATAATAATATTAATATTGTGACTGTTCTTTAGGGGAGATTACTTCTTTTGATTACTTTTATTTTTGTACAGTCCACTTGGTACCTCCTCCTGGTCCACCCTCCCACAATTCCTCATCCCATTCCTCCTCCCCCTGTCTCCAAGAGGATGTCCCCCTTCCCCTAGGCCATCCCACTTCCTAGGGCCTCAAGTCTCTCAAGGATTAAGTGTGTCTTCTCCCACTGAGGCTAGACCAGGCAGTCCTTTGCTGTATATGTGTTGGGGGCTTTGGATCAGCTAGGTATGCTGCCTTTTTGGTGGCTCAGTGTCAGATCTCAGGTGTCCAGGTTATTTGAGATTGCTGGTCTTTCTATGGGGTTGCCCTCCTCTTCTGCTTCTTCCTGCTTTCCCTAATTCAGCCATGGAGACCCCCAACTTCAGTCTATTGGTTAGATGTGAGTATCTGCATCTGTCTCAGTCAGCTGCTTGTTGGGCCTTACAGAGGACAGCCATAGTAGGTTCCTGTCTATAAGCACACCATAGCATTGGTCATAGTGTCAAGTCTTGGAGCCATAGGGGAGGTATTTCCTGTTTGGGTTCCATAAGGAGTGGTAGAACTTATACCTACCATGGAGACAGTCTTCAGTTTCCTGTGTTACATAACACATTTATAGTATTTTTCCTCTCATTTTATCTACAAAATATTTTTAGTGATTAGAACAATATTTAAGAAAGAAGAATGTATTTAGATCAATTATATCATCACAAAATTGGAACTTGAAATTAAGTTGGCAATTACTTTACTTCTTTATGTTTTCTTTCCTTCAATAAATTTTATAAGGAATTATAAACTCCTGAATGCCACCAATGCACGTTCCCTCTCTTAATATAAGTTCTAAGACTGGAGTCAATGATGAAGAGTAATTTGTTAGGTGGTTTTTATTGTCAGAATTACTTTTCAATCTCCAAAAAATGGAATTATCTGACAATATGTAAATGAATTCTATATTCCTTGCATCACATATTTCTAAACTGTAAGATTCTGAACCTAGAATCTAATTCCATGAAAATGAATGCAGATGTATTTTATTACTATAAAGGTCTGTTTTATGTTTGTGTCTGTCAGATAAAATTTTGTTCTAACCTTTACATTCAGGCAGAACTATTATTTAGCTATATCTTGCAGATGTAGCCATATGACGTTAAAAAAAAATAAAAGTAAGCAAATTGCCAGATACATAGAGAAACTAAAGTAGAAGTTAAACAATCTCTTTTTAAGTGGCTAACATAGAATTGCCTGTCTAAATTTAAAAGAGAACCAAAATATAGTCAACAAATAATTTAACCGTCTAATCTATGCCACATACCCAGGTAGGCAGGAGCGAGATACAGGAGTAAATAAGACATGATTCTGAAAAGTTTGCAATGATCTAGTTGAAGTAAGAGGCAATGAGGCTTTGCAATTATCTACATCACTGTGTGCAGTAACAGACAATAATCATTATAAACAGCAAAAACAATAGTACGAAGACACACAGTAAGCCCAGGCGTATGTTGTCAGGATAGCATCTTTATGATGCTACAGAACAGGATTTGGCTCAGTGTAGTAACTAATAAAAGCTTTCTAGAACATCCCAGAGGGTTTGATCTCCCTAGAAAGCACAGCCTGTCTTGTATCACGGTGTTTGCTATGAGGATCCTGATGGCTGCTTGGCTCCAGTTTTTGACTAAGGCATTTGGCACAGATCCCACTTATTTCTGCATTCATTTGACCCCTGGATGCCCTGCCTTCCCCTGTGACCTAGGTCGTTACCAGGAACAGAACCTGCTGCTCTCACGCTGCTTTCCAGTACTGACTGAGCAAATTCCTCATCTAAATTCTGCAGAGCTTGGCAATAAGCTCCAGCAGGGACATATGTAGGCAGAACAAATGGAGGGTTATGTAACTGCCCAAACAACTCATGCCAGATTCAACTCAGGAAAAAGCACTCATTTTGATATAAACAAGGTATACACAGCAGTCCTTGGTTTAAGTTCATACATTTTAATTTTGACTCAATACGCAATATAATAAAGCATGCTACTTTTAATAATTGTACTGATTCTGTACAATATAAATTATAAAACACTGACTAATCTATGAAGTTTATTGTATAAAAGTTAAGTGAAAATATAGGAAGTTTGATTTGGGATATTTCTGGATATAACACCATCGGCAGACGTGAGGTAGGTTTAGACCGTAAATCTGTCTGTTGCGTTTGGGCGCTTCAGGATCACAGTTTTAAAACCGTGGACCCCAGTGGATCCAATGAACTCTTCTCTCCAGATGCTTGGTTCAAATTAGATCTTTTCTTTGTCCTTTTTCCTCATCTTCGCTACTTTCTCTCCATTCCTCCGTTCTTCTCTAGTTCAAGTTGAATATATCCACTGTGCACAGCAGTTAAAAGAACCTCCGTTTCCCTGGTAAGCTAATTGGAATTAATGTCTTCAGACTGGGTTGACCTATGTGTGATCTGAATGAAAAAATGCCCCCATAACTTGGCCATTTGAATACCTGGTTCTCAGTGAGAGGTGCTGTGTGGAGAGATTTGTGTTGTAGAGTCTTGGTGAAGGAAATACTTCACTGGTGGCAGACTTTGAGACAGCATAGTCTGTCTTCACTTCAGGTTTGTTTTGTCTGCTTTGTGGCTACATTTGAAGATGTGAGCTCTCTGCTGCTCCCTGTGATGTACCTGTCGCTTACTGCTATGCCTCCTCACTGTGATGAACGTGTCCCTCTGGAACCATAGGCCAAAACCAACTTCTTCCATAAGTTGCTTTTGGTTATGGAGTTTTATCAGAACTCACTATGGGGCCCAGGCTGTCCTTGAACTCATGATCATGCTGCCTCAGCCTCTTAGTAATGGTATTGCAGGCATGTACCAGCATATCCGTTTTTGCTGCCTTGTTCTTGAAGATGAATAGAGAAGTCTCTGCTCTGTAAATGAAGACTCTTACCATATTACAAAGAACGGAAAAGCCATTGGAAACAAAGTAGAGATCAGAGATCAGGAAGAGTTTTAGTTTTATGGAAGTTCAATTGTTGTTTATATGTGTCCCTTTCTAAACATGCATCCCTACTGATGTGGACTCACACACACACACGCACACACACACACACACACACACACACACACACATTAAACCAATAATCTAAGGTTCATGTTGTATAACTTCCCATGCTTTTGTCATCATTTCTGTGGTAAGAGTTTATAAAAGCTTTTACTCATCTTTCATTGGTCCACTTTATTATTAGTAGTATCTTAGAATTCTTTACATAATTTGAGAACAGAATTGAATGTATGCTCCAAAAACATTGACTTTTAGTTGTGCTTCCCCCCATTTTATTTAAAGTGTATTTCAAAAGCCAAAGCTTTCAATTTTGATGTATCGTAATTATAGTGTGCGTAAAATGATCATTCTCCTATCTACAAAATGTTTTTGTCACATTATAAATCAGCTCTGCTCTCTTTTTTAAATAGTTGTTTTGTAGTCTGAAGTATTATAATTAGGTTTGTGAACTATTTCAATCACATAAAATAATTTGGCATTTTCTCTGAATTCAATGATATCTCTATCATATAATGGGACAATATAATTTATAGCTCTATTTACTGCTAAACTCTCTACAGGAGACTACAGGTAAACACATTAGGATAATGGAATGGATAAGGATTTTCTGTGTAGAACTTCAGTAGCACAGAAAATAGCTCCAAGAATTTACAAATGATATTATATAAAATCAAAGCTTTTGCAGATCCAAAAACCCCCATCAGCTGAGTGAACAGATGGTCCATCGAATGGGAGAGAAACTGGTGCAGCCATTATAGGACTCAGCACAGGGCTTCTCAGGAACTAAAGTAAAAATCCTCGTTGATCCCACTAGCTCGCTACTCATTTCAGGGTAAATAATCAAAGATTCTAGTCACAGGATTACTTGCACATCCTTGTTTATTGTTGCTTTTTTATAATAGAAAGGAATGGCTTGACCTACGTATCTACCAACACATAAACAATACAGTCTTATTCAAGGCTTAAAGAAAAATAAAATTTGTAGAAAAATTGATGGAACTGGAAGATATTATATTTCGTGAGGTATCCCAGACTCAGAGAGCCAAAACCAGTTATGTATCAGATGTGAATCCTGGTGTATAATTTTTATATATGTTTATTCACATTGAATTACATGGAGGAGCCAGGATACAGGGTAAATGGCTCATAAAATCAGTGTGGGGGAAGAGGCTTTCAGGGAGGGGCTAGAGAGGGAGTACACATATGTTCTGGAAGTGGACGGTGGAAGACGATCTTCTGTGGGGTAGAAGATTGTAAGTAGGGAGGAGGAGGGAAGAGGAGACGAAGGATCACATATAGGGAAGAGACTCAAGCAAAACTAAGTATGTACGGAAATGCCACAAGAAAACTTGTTTTTCCCATAATAATTAATAAAAATATGCAAATATAAGACCTGACCTAGGACATTATTAAAGGAAAGAAACTTGTTATTTAAGATAAGATAATTGTTTTTTCAATAACAGAAAGCATATTCGATCTTTTTCATCTTATATTTTAGCTTTACATTGGCGAATTCTCACACTTTCGCATTTTACTTTCTCAGTGAGATTCATCCATTGTCTATTTGTTGAACTCTATAATCAACCAAGTCAATCAAATCCAGCAAAAGCACATACATTTTGTTTTTATAAAAATATTTGTTTAATTATGTAGTGTGTGTGTGCGTGTGTGTGTGTGTGTGTGTGTGTATGTGTGTGTGCACGCTCACCTGTTCCTTGAAGCTGTAAGCAGATATCAAATCCCAGGGAGCAAGAGTTACAGGCAGTTGCAAGTCTTTTAGCATAGGTGCTGGGAACTGAACTCCAGAACCTGGAAGAACGACGCATGACAAGTACGACGCATGACAAGTACGACGCACGACAAGTACGACGCACGACAAGTACAACGCACGACAAGTACCTTTAGCTGCTGAGCCATCTCCTTAGCCCCAGTAGTTGCACTTTTTATCCAAATTTTCTTCACTACGAGGGAAAACGTAATCAGTCCACTTTATTCATTCATACTCAATAAACCTAAATAGCTACTACTCTCTTATTACATTCGGCTGAATAAGAGAGATTTTTGAGTCAAATCCAGGCAATCAGAATAAAGTTTCAAAGCTCAGATGCATTGTAAACAGCAGGATATTTCTCATAGTTGTGAAGGCTGTAATTCTCTAAGAAGGCACCCACAGAATCAATTATTTTGTCAGAAACTCTTTACTGATCCCTTGTTTCTTGTGTATTCACTTGGCAGAAAGATGAAAGATAGTTACAGTCCCTTTTGTGTGGGCACTGATCTCATGACCTAATTACCTCTCAAAGACCCCCGACTCTCAGCATCCTCCTCAGGGGCTTAGATTCAAGTCTGCATTTCAGGAGAAATAAACAATGCACAATGGTTGTGTTTATAGGACTGGTGACGTCAGAAATCTCTGCAAAGTACCGTGCTTGTGTCAGTTCCACTCTTTTTACTTTAAGAAAATTCATTCACAGGGAAACAGAAGCTGCAGGAAGATTAGAGGAATCCTTCAGTAGTGTGTATTTTCACAAGCATATCAAAATATCCTGTATTATAATTACTCTTTGTCTTCAATGTTTTATACCAATCTATGAAATATGCAGTGCACCCAGGATATAGCAATCATCAGGGACTTAGGAACCTGTGTCTCTTTCTCTGCATGTACCCCTTTTCTTTGGTCTTTCATTGGTTTTCTGTCCAACGGAGAAGGCAGGACCCCAAGCTGCTCATTCCTCCCAAGCTTTAGTACTGTTTGGTCACATATAAACTGTATTTATTATCACAAGAGAGAAGTAGTGCGATGTCCTCTTCAGGTGTCATAGTCTTCTTTGTTCTAGCTATGAAATATATATTTTATTATTATATAGTGTCGGCTTAAAGGATAGGTGTTATGTTGTGGTTTGGGATACAAAATGTAATAGAAAAGTTTTGATTATTTTTCCTCTGCTTTACAAGATCTTGCAAACAGCTGAACTCTATCCATGCTATTAGTAAATGTTAGTGTAAATATAAGGGTCCACAAATTAACTGATTTTAATAATAGCATGTATTTGTTTTTCTTGGGGTGAGCAAAACAAGGAGTACGTGGCACGATTCCATGATTCTGTGGTGGTACTCATATCAGTAAGTGGCCTAGCAATCAAGAATATATGCTATCAATTAACTCTGTGCCCAGGAGGATTCCCATGGGCTTGAAGCTACTGTATTTACTGTAACAGTTGCAGCTTCCCGGCTCCACATAGGATTTGAGTATTTGAATGCTAGAATATCTAGATCTGTGGTCTACTTTCCCTAAGATTTTTGTTTGTAAAAGGTTTTAGTCCCCTTCCACAGTTAAATATACTCAGTCTTTTACCCTTCAGGACTAAATATCCTCTATTGCAACTTGGATTTGGACTCATGAAATTCTCCCTGAAAACATGATGTTTCTTCTTGCAGCAACTGAATTTCTTTTGATCTGCATATCCCAACTTTTCAGTCTTTAGAAGGATAACGGAATTAATTACTTTGTCAGATAGAAATCACAGTGTCCATAAATAAATTCATGGTTTTCAGATGGAACCTGTAAATATAAGACAGAAGTGGGACCCAGAACACTCAAATTGTGTCCTTTTCAAAGCCACCCAAAGATTTGGCGAAGAAGAAATCATTTCTGAGGATCTAACCACAGGGGCCACCTAAGAAACTTCTAGGTTTAGAGAAACAGCAACCTCGGAAGTGTTTCCATTGTGTGTTGAGAGCTATTATTTTTGTAAGATTTTCTTCTCAATCAATACATTTGACAAGCATCATTTTTTACACTAACGCCAGGAGGTTGACTTTTGGGTGAAGATACATTTGTGAATTGTAACACTTTTACCTGGACAAAGAATCCTTTTCTACAAATCCTGTTTTGTTTTGTTTTTCTAAACAGGGAGAGAATCATCATTGTTGGTTTTAATGAAAATATTAGTGGCTTTGAGCATATTTGTTGCTTTGCTTGGCAAGCTGAGATGAAATTCTCACTGATATCTCTTTAGAAAGGTGAGCAAGGGAGGTCATAAAGTTATGAGAGGAAGATCAGGCACAGGTCTGTAAGGGAGAGATTCTTTGCAGTGTGAATAGATTTTGAGCAAAAGGATACATAATTGGGTATTAAATCTTAAGTTTTTTTAGTCTTCTCTGTAATAGCCTGCTGTGACATATTGACTCTTCAATAAAAGTTCATTATTTAAAAAAATGCTCGCTGAGAATGGTGTTTGCTCAAGGTTAAGATTTAAAAATGATGTGTATCACTTGGGTCAACATAGAGTATGAAGCAAAGTACAGTTGCTGGAGCAGAAATAATGGGTTGGAAAAACTCAGGAAAGAAAAAGATCTTTGCTAGAAGCTGTAGATCATTAGTAGGAACTTAATTCTTATCTAACTCTTGTTATTGGCCCTGAGTCATTTTACATTTACATTTAAATTCAGATGGCTCTGAGATATAAAGAAAATCACCATGCCTGGGAGAGCAAAAACAAGTTTGGTAGAAATTATGATAGTGAGTCTCTTCCCTAAATTATTAAAGTAACGTTATTCATTACCATTAGCAAGACAGCTGAGTAAGAGATCCCAGGCTCCAACCCCCTTATGAAAACAATTGCTATAAATGAACTCAGGAGTCCAAATAATAATCTCTATCAACGACAAAATTATTAAAAAGGAAAAAGCAGAGGGGGTTTGTTTTGGCACTGCTATTTCACCAACAGTAGGAGAGAGAGAGAGAGAGAGAGAGAGAGAGAGAGAGAGAGAGAGAGAGAGTCCCTGTTCTACAGTCATCCTTACAATGGAGAAAAGGCAAGGAGCCCAGCAGAGTGTGCAACCTTTCATAGCATGAGTGCAATGACCCATTTTTACTTTATTACTTGGGATAACAAGAAAATAACTGAGAAGCATGGAGTTGGAGAGATAGTAGTAAGTGAAGAGGAGCAAGAACCATCAGCACCAATCATGTATGAGTATCATCATGATCATCATCATGACTGGATTTTCAGGGGGCCACAGACACTTCCACTACTGAGGATCACACCATCCATCAGGGCCACTGGGCATCCTTCATAGCATTTGCCTCCAAGGAGCCCATAATATGTATTCTGTGGTGTGGGTCAGAGATTTTTTTCTAAGGACTAGTTGCTAAGAGCAGGTTGCCAACCTGTTACGTAGTGGCACAGCCTTTAGCAACTGCCCCCACACAACATACTAGACATTACCAGATTCAGTACCTACCACAAAGGTGTCCATGTCCCAGGTCTGGTACCAAGAATGAATTCATCAGCAACCATTTACTCCTGTGAGGAAGTAGAGAGCAGGGTAAAAAGCTTTGTCCAACTGGTCCTGAAGAATTTTAGTAGTATCAAACCACATCCTTCATTTCAGAGGTCTCCCATGGTCTTTGCTGACTGTGACTAATAAAAATATATGGTTTTTCATATCCTTTATTTCCCCATTGAAACAAGTCCATAAGGTCTAGAAGAAGTCAATTCTGTCCTAGTTTGCAGGCATTAAGACAAGGCTACAGGGAAGGTGAATAGTTAAGGACATTTGGTAATACCCCCTCCCTTAAAAAACCTTACAGACTTTAACTCCCAGAACCTTTTCCCTGCTTCATCTCTTCTTTTTTCTGTATAACCTAACAAGGACATTCGTGTTGCCCCTGAGTGCATATGCTTAGGAGCCATCTTCTGGAACATGGGCAATGTATGAGAGGCCACCCCGAAATTACATTTTATTTTAACATTTTATTATTTATCATTTTCCAAAAGGGGGGTTCTATATATGATTCTCTTCCTCAAATAACTTTGTTGAAAGAAAAATCGCCTAATTTGGGACTCATTTCCTCCTCATGTATTAATTGTGTGTGCAATTATAGTATAATTACAAAAATTCTCTCTTCCATCTCCTCCCTCCAAACCCCATGTAATCCTCCATGTTCTCTTGGAAATTCAGAGCCTCTTTCTCATGAATTGTAATCACATGTATATATGTATTATTCATATATGTATTTAATTGCATATCTATCTATCTATCTATCTATGGATCCATCTATCTATCTATCTATGAATAACCTTCTCAGTTTGTATAATGTTACTTGTATGTATGTTTTCAGTATTGGATAAGCAGTTTTTAGGTTCTTCCCTGGGGAAGATGGTTTCTTCCACTCTGAATTCCTTATTCCCCTGTAGTTCTATGTGTAGGGTTGAGCTTTCATGGGCTTTTCCCTGGGCATTTTGGCACATCTATTGGTGCTATTCTTGTAGATTCTCTCTAGTTATCTTTGCAGTTTTAGGATTTCCAAATGATATTTTTAGTGTTGTTTACTGGGTCTTATGGAGAGAACAAAAACAGGTATGCATACTGTCTATAAAATCTTTGCATAGATGCACTTATGTGCATAAATTTCTTTTTAATATTTATGAAGAATAATGATATACTTTATACTCAAAAGCATTTATATTACCAAGAGGCTGCATAGGACAAGGTTTGGATATCTGCATTCACAATACCTTGAGTTTGTTTTAATTTAACAAATGAAATTGATTTAAAATAGTCTGAGAACCTTATCAGATCTCTAACATTCCTGTATGGAGTTTATTCATGGAAGACATTATCTTCTGTACTTGGAGGCACGCATACATCTTTTTATAAAGAGGTGATATCTAAATTCAGTAGGTGAATTGCAAGTATTGGGGACATTTGTACACTTCAATTACTGGGGATTTGAGTATGTAAAGACTTCAAACATTCAAGTGCTTCTATACAGCTGAAACGTATAGTCAAATGATAATGCTAGAGTCATGAGAAAAGACCCTGGAAATAAAGACTCTGCCCATTCCCAGGCCCAGAACCCTATGACGCAACAATGATCTCATAGATTGACAATTCAACGTCTAGTTATTAATACAGTCTATTCTAAAGTGAGGCCTTATGTGCAGTCATGTTAGCACAGATTTTTAGGAGGGTAAGAAGGATGGTTATGAGTTTAAGGCTTGCTGAGTTTAGAGTGGGTTAAAGGCCAACCTGGGTAACTTATTGAGAAGATGTGAGAAAATTAAAAAAAAGAAGAAGAAGAAACAGGGAAGGCAGGGGAGGAGATCGAGGTTGTACCTCAATAGCAATGCTTGCTAGTGAACATGAAGTCCTTGCCTTTCAACTCCAAGGATCACTGAAAAAGAAAACAACAAATAGCAAAAACAAAACCTGCAAACCTCCTGAAATAATAAAACCTCACATAAATATTTAGGCCTAGATATAGGAATTAGATCAAGTTTTTTTTGAGAACTTTTTGACTGAACATAAATTGTACAGTTGAAACCAATTTGCTTCAACCTCACACAGAGCTTTAAAGTTTAATTTCTCATATATTATTAATAACATATTTTAGTTCTTAGCACAGAGGAAAGATTATTTTTCTTCTCTTAGTAAAGAGATAAGGTGTTTGACTTGGGACCAAACCTTTATGTTAATGTAAAGCAAAGACTTTTTTTCTTGCTTAAAATATTCCTTTGAATCTGGTAATAAAGTAAAGCATGAGTCAATGAGTCTTGATATCTATCATTTTCCATGTATCTTCATTCAGTGTTACATTAAGATGTAATGGCATCTGAAACAGCCTCTTTTTAAACCACCAATCATTATTTTATTACATTTCAACTGTGAGCAAGCCTTATGCTAGCAAAGGCATAAAATGAATGAGCTATTCCACCAGAGACATTTAAAAGATTTCCTTAGGAAGGGCACTGGCAGTGTGTTATAATGCAAAACCTTCCAAGTGCAATTTAATTAGGACTGCTGCTGCCTTCATTGTACCTTCTTCTCTGTCACATTTACAGACTGGATGGTTCCTGCAGCTTTGGGGCATAGTTAAGGGAAAGTGAGAGGGAAGCTGCACTGATTTGTGGTCAGAAGGGCAGAGCAATTATCTGTCACGAACAACGCCCCTAACCCTAACCCTAACCCTAACCCTAACCCTAACCCTAATCCCATATATATAGTGGGATTTCAGCCCCAAATGAGATTTGATATGTCTATATTATACTTACTATGAGGTTCAGTCTAGTTTTGAAGGAAACGTCTCTGTTTCAATTTAATCAGTGAAATATATATATATATATATATATATATATATATATTCTCTGATATATACATAGTTATTTACCTCAAAGAGCCATTTCCTTTAGCACACAGTACTTGATATTTGTGGGATGCAAAGGAAAAAGTTTATTGTTAAATATACAGAGGAAAAAGCATATATATATCCGATAGTGGGGTATGTAAAATTGAAAGGAAAAAATTTAGCTTTCACTGATTTAATCCAGAGAGGTTTCCTTCAAAACTAGACTTAACAGATCAGTAAGTATAACATAGACATATCAAATTTCCTTATGGGCTGAAATCCCACAAAATATATCTATTGGGATCTAAGACTGTAGGGCACAAATGTGAGGCAGCATTGTACACAGTGATACTGGTCCTGTATAAAGGTCTAATGTTTCATGTGTCTCAAAACATTAGACTCTGGAGGTTTGTAGCAAGTTTCCCTGTGAATACCTAATCATTCAGCATGAAGCTGTGGGATTAATTCCAACAGAGTTTAGGTGTGTTGGTTGCAAATTTATCCCAAGAAAATGGCTTTATCTGAAGAGAATAGTTTATTCCAAGAGAATAAATTCTTACATTAAATTAATAGTGTCAGTGAAAAAGACAAAATAAAATGTTAACAGAAAGTGGGAGGTGGCCTTGACAGTTGGTTACTGCCAGTGGCAATTAAGAAAGTATATGATATGTAGTAGATATTGAAACGCAGTATGACACCATATTCACAGAGCTGATAAGTCCTAATGGGCAATAAATCATACTCTTCTGAAATGCTAGCTAGGGAATTAAAGTAAAAAACACAATGTGAAATAACTTCGTACTCTTAAAAATGGAAACATACATTTGTCTGTTTATTAGCCATTGACCAGAATTAGTTTGCTAGTATCATTTAAAATGAAGTGAGAAAGAAAAAAATACCTGCAGAGGTTCAAGACAGACACTGTTCACACATGGCTCCAATGGGTAACCCATCGCACACACCATGAAGAACAAACAGTTGGGTAAAGTATTTTGGTTATGAAATCGTGAATAAAGTATGATCTTCCTTTAGAAATCAGCTGAAGAATAATTTGCACAGGTTAGATACATATAATCTAATGAGTTTCAGAATCATTATTTATTATAGAGTTAGATAATGTCTGTTAAACAAAAGAGATTAGATTACTCAAGAATATTCATACAGCCGGGCAGTGGTGGTGCACGCCTTTAATCCCAGCACTCGGGAGGCAGAGGCAGGCGGATTTCTGAGTTTGAGGCCAGAGTCTACAGAGTGAGTTCCAGGACAGCCAGGGCTACACAGAGAAACCCTGCCTTGAAAAACCAAAAAAAAAAAATTCATACAATAAGGCATTTTGTGACTTGCTGGAGGAAGTATGTCACCGGGGTTGGTTTTGGGGTTTCAGATGCCTCCCAATTTCCAGTGGGAACTCTGCTTCCTGTTTGTGGTTTATGATCTGAGTGTTGAGATTGCTGCTTCAGCCACCATGCCTGCCTGCCACTTGTCTGGTGCAATGCATCCCTACTGTGACTCTTATCCCTCTGGAGCCATAAACCCAAATAAACGCTTCTATAAGTCTCTTTGGTCATAATATTTCATCATTGCAATAAACAGATAACTAATACAGAGGACTTGGCATATAGCTCAGTAGTAGTATACTTGCTTAGCAGGTGGAATGCCTTATGATCAGTTCAGAGTACTGAAACATAAAACCATTGATACACTACTGATTCGAAGAAGTCAGGTTGAGACTAAATGGGCTTACTCAGAATTCTCTTATAGGTGATCTACAAACCCAGTTTCAGCACACAGCTATCTCCCTCAAAGTTAAGCAAAAAGATGTTAAAACCATCAAGATAAACCAATACTCAGCAAGGTACTTCTATTTACTCCAGATTCTTTAGTCAATTCGGATTGTATTTCATTTTATTTGAATTTGTACTCCGATGCAGAGCAATCTTTTCTCCTTTGAAGTATTTCCTCAATTTTTCATGGTTCTGTTATTGAAATTTAAACAGGCTTATACTAAATGTTGCCAAACAATGGCTTCAGCCTGCATACAACTGCATAGCTTGTCTTCTAGAACTATGCCAGCCTATTATGTATACTTGAGTGCTGGTGCTCCTCGTAAGACACTAATATGGGTAGTGTGAAATTAACCTCCTAATTAACAAACAAATGCTTCAGTTGTTTTGACTTTACCTTAAACAAAGCAAACAATCAGAGCAGTAGCTTAATGGAAAGACTGAAATCAATAAATTGTGGCATAAGGTCTACAATGTACAGAAACCAAGAACAGCCATGCTAGAGTCCTTTCCTGTCAGGGCATGTGGTCCAGATGAATTCAGGATAATTGGAGAATTACACAGAGGACTAGACTTTTCCATAATTGGGTGAATTCAATGATTGTAGAATAGTCTGAGTTTAGTTTCTGTTTTATGGATGTACAGAACATGTGGATATTGCCCTATTCATTGTATGTCTTCTGTGTAATCAAGGTGGTTTAAGACCCTCATAAGATTTTTTTTTTTTTTACAAGCTTAAATTGAGTTATAGTTTCTTACTGGAGCTAGCCTTGATAGAATTGAGGTGATGTAAAACACCTAATGTGTGGCTCTCCACAAAGTATTTCATCGACACTTTCAAGTTAAAATAACAATGATTTTACATACATTTATATATCTGTATTTGTTCCAGTAATAGCCTTGTTAATAATACCAATTTTAGATAATAAGACCGAGTGTATATTTATTAATCATTTAAATGTAAACTTAGAAGACAATGACATTGGAAAGTGGACTTAGTGGGTAAACCTTCCATTTATCCTCTACTTGGTATAAAATTGTGTTTCTAATTGCTTTCTTAGAAAAGAGGTTATGATTCATTAAGATTCATCAAAGGCATTTTATCTGAGTGTCCTGGTCTGACAAGATAATGAATTTCAGCTAATAGGGTGATTGATGATTGATGGTGGGCTTTGAATATCTTTCCCCAAAGTTATACTACAGAGACTCAACTACAGATAATAATCAGCCACAGCTGTAATAGATTTATACTGAATAATTTGGTTTGCTCTACTAAGCACACTGAGGCATTGAACTGATTACAGGTAAATCACCTTTGCGTCTTTTGCTTCTTTGACTACCATGGTGGTTAATACAAGTTCTGAATTCTACCATGAAATCAGATAATTATCTTTTATGCTAATATAGCATAAAAGATTTTATTTTCAGACTCTTTACCAAACATGTTCCCTAAAGCTACATCAGATATTAAAAATTAAAAGAAGAGACTGCAAATGTTGTAACTCAACTACCTTACTGATTATAAGTTATTGTTAAATAGGATTTTGATGATCTCCTCTGATCTCATTGCTATTTATCAACATTAATGTTGGGTGTCTTTGACTTAGAGCTTTTACTACACAGCTTTCCTTAACAAGAGTAATAAAACATGCTACTTGAAACTGAGCTTTCTGAACTAAAGCATTTAGTACTAAAATATGTAGAGTCTTAAGATTATGGAGTAGCTTTGAAGATTCTTTTAATAACTTTTAAACTTTGCTTTCTATGTATTCCAACTGGGTCATGAAAAGAATTCTGAAGTCTCCTTTGAAATGACTGTCAACTAACCAAAACTCTAAGTTGCAACGATTTGTAAAATCAGAGGAGGCATTTTCTACCATGATGAATGAGAATGTATGTGTGTTTTGCTAATTCATTATTTAATTTTTTTCAGATTTCCATATATGTTGCAATGAAATATATTTTTGAGTATTAAAAAAATTATAAGAAATTGAAAGTATGTTATCAGTCACTTGGGTTAATCAAAATGTCTTAATAATGATAAAAGATGGTATTTTTGGAAAATACTTTTCGTTATGAAAGATATTCAAAATATCATTGTCTACCTTGCCACCTGCTGTAGAATGTCTAAAATTAAAGTGACTGAAAGGACCAATTATTAGGTAAAATGTAGAACAATGGGGCTTATGGTTCAGACTCTCCATAAGATGCTAAAGTTATACATGAGCTGGGTATATTTTTTTGTTTGTTTGTTTTTTCTTTTTATTACTTTAATTATTTTTTACAATCCAGTTGTCGTCTCCCTTCTGGTCTGCCCTCCCACAGTTCCTCATCCCATTCCTCCTTACCCCTGTCTCCAAGAGGATTCCCCCCAAAAAGCCTCCCTAATCCCTGGGGCCTCAAGTCTCTCCAGGGTTAGGTGAGTCTTCTGTCACTGAGGCCAGACCAGGCAGTACTCTGCTGTATATGTGTCAGGGGCCTTGGATCAGCTCCTGTATGCTGACTGATTGGTGGCTCAGTGTCTGAGAGATCTCAGCAGTCTGAGTTAGTTGAGATTCCTGATCTTTGAAATGCCTAACAGTGGGGAGAAGTAACTCACAGAGTCTACCTTCAGTAAAAATGCCCAACAGTGGATAGAGGTAACTCATAGAGTCCACCTCCAGTAGAAAGAGAAGGCATCAAATGGAGTGATGGAGTTGTGATCTGTAGTGGTTGGTTTTGTGTGTCAACTTGACACAAGCTAGAGTTATCATAGAGAAAGGAGCCTCCCTTGAGGAAATTCTTCCATGAGCTCTAGCTGTAAGGCATTTTCTCAATTAGTGATCATGTATGGTAGGGCCCAATGTAGATGGTGCTATCCCTGGGCTGGTAGTCCTGTGTTCTATAAGAAAACAAACTGAGAAAGCTAGGGGGAAGCAAGCCATAAGTAACATCCCTCCATGGCCTCTGCATCAGCTCCTGCTTCCTGACCTGCTTGAGTTCCAGTCCTGACTTCCTTTGGTGATGAACAGCAATTGTAAGCTGATTAAATCCTTTCCTCTCCAACTTGGTTCTTGGCCTTGATGTTGGTGCAGGAATAGAAACCCTGGCTAAGACATCATCCCACAATCAAAAACACTGACCCAGAATTGTTCCTGTCTAAAAGAACTGCAAGGAAAAAATGGAGAAGAGACTGAGGGCAAGGAGGTCAAGTGACCTGGGCCAACTTGGGATCCATCTCAAGGGAAGGCTCCAAGGTCTGACACTATATCTGATGTTATGATGTACTTACAGACAGGAGGCTAACATGGCTGTCCTCCAACAGGCCCAACAAGCAGCTGAGTATGTTTTTTTAAAATAAGTTTATTCATGTGCTGATAGTATGACACAATAATCAAAGTCCCGAGGCAACAAAACATATGTACCAAGACAGGGATATCTTCTTTACTCTTTTGTAGTCCCGACTGGTTGAAAGCAGTATAACTATCCTCAGGGAAATGGGTTAACAAATTATCGTGTGAGCATAACTGATAGACTCAACAATGACAAAACCATGGGATACTTATGTAAATGACATGTGTCAAGATAAAACTATTACTCTGAGAGCAAGACATCGTAAAATTTATATTATACATTTCAATTTTGCCTTTCAGGAAGTAAGGAATAGACTGGAAAAAAACTTGAAACTTTGGAGGGCAATGGAATTGCTCTCTTTCTAACTAGAGAACTATATATAAGGGGAAATGCCATTCATCAAAATTCAATATACTTCTTCAAATCGGTATGTGTGGTTGTATTTATAAAATACAAATGCTTTATAAAAATAAAGAAAAGGTAGAAATAAAAGAAAGAATTTTTTTTGTCTATTTTTACTTGAAGGTCTGGCTGCTACTAAATTTAAAACTCCAGCCAGTGTTATGAAGAAATCCATTTCTGTCAAACTATAACCATACTGACAGTACAATTTAATGTCTAAACTGGGGCACTTTGGAGAGAGAAAGGGGATTCTATTAATAATTTTTCTGGGTCAGAATGACAAAATTAGGGCTTTCTAGAAAAATCAAAACGAGTTTTGCCCCGATAGTTAGGGCTGTCTTTTAGTCTTCTGACTTAAAGGGCTCACAGCTGTGTGTCCATTGTAGACATAGACTGATCCTCATGGATGCATGTCCGTTTCTTGTAGTCATCTCTTCAGTCATTTGTTCACTAGCTTAGTGAAGCTGTTGATTATTTGTATCTGTAGAAAAAACAGTTTGTGTTTGGGGGAGTTTCAAACTCAACTAACAATTGCAAGATTGCAAGAGCTATCAGCTTCCAGCTTGGCATGTAGGTCCTTAGTATCTACAAATGGGGGGTAGTAATTTAAATGCTGAGGGATATCTACAAGTGTTTCCTTTGGTTATTGCAGTGATGGGCACAGTTCATCCATACATTTGCATCTGATCTTGCAGATTTATACTTGTATAATCCTATAAGACTTTTCTAAACAATATCCAGAATTACTCCCAAATACTACAAGATATATTTTACCTTAATTAATGGCTTGTAAACACTATTTACTTGATGATAGGGTAAAGTGTGCATCTGAAAATAATAATGATATATATTCACATTTGTGTCAGAAGAAGACTTTCTGGAGAAGGTAATCCTTGAACTGCATATTTAAGATTAGGCAGGCTTTAGACAGTCAGGAGAAAATAGAAAACCGATGACAGTTTGAAGAGATGACGTGACATGTGCTGAAGTTTGAAAAGCTGGAAGCATGGGAAATACACGTGTAGAAGAGGTTAACAGAAAGAAATGGACAGACAGGACTGTGGAACCTGACCAAAGAATTTCCTTGCATACTAGATTCCTCTTACATGTCATGTTCATGATAGGCTCTAAAACAACTCTATATGTGAACAACTAAATCAACATTCGAAGAAAAGGCAAGCATCATTTACCAGTGCTTTTACAGTATGATGAATACAGAGCATCTCTTATCATGCAGTTACAATGCATGCAATATTATTGTATGTAAATAGTATATATTTAAATATTTTTTCTCTTATTGACCAGTTCATCCACTCCATAGAAATAAACAGGTGCTGGTGTTCCTACATCTCTAAAGAGAATGTATTAACATTCATGTATCCATTAGTTATTACTGGCAGGAAGTTTTACTAAACACAGCAATTGTTTATGATTGTTCAGAGGCCTATAGTGGACTAAGTCCACATGGTGCATCTGTGGGGGTGGGGGGTGTCAATGTCACTGTAGATCGCAGTTGTGTTCTTTCAAATAGTTGACATCACTTAGATGCTAGTTGGTTTAGAAGGCTTCAGGATTCCACTGCCCTATCTTTACTCCCATCACTTAATAATCTATCCAGAGTTAATATTAAGAAATGTGTGCTTTTAAGATTAAAAGCAGATGAGCATGGGAAGAAGCAATCGAAAATTCAGCAGCACTATACACACAATGGTGAGATCGTATGTGGGAAGTCAGGGTACATAATGAAGAGGCTAGCCTAACCAAAGCACAGAGAAGAGCCTAGTCAGCCATTACTAAAATAATGCCACACGGAGTGTTTCCCAAACTCAGTACTCTCCAAGAGTAAGCACTGATGCAATGTAGTTTGCTTAGCTTGATTGGGCAAATGTGATTCAGAAATATATCCATTGTGATTGTCTTCAATTCAATAGCAAGTATAGACTAGTTGAATATTTTGTTCTAGGGTATGGTTGAAGTTCCTACAATGACTGGGGCAAGCTAAAGCCAGAGATTATAGGTTAAGATCCAGAGGAGATAGTCTCTACAGGTTTCTCTCCCCTGTGTTGGGTATTTCTGCGAAAGCCATCGCTGTTGAATTGTGGGAGCCTCTCAATTCCGTGGCATCTGGGACTTTCTAGTGGCTACCCCCAGACCCTCATCCCCCACTGCTACATATTTCTATTCAATTTTGTGACCCTCTTTACTTCTCTTCTCCAGTAGATAGTTGAGGGACGGGGCCACCCATCCATCTCAACATTTTTAATTGTTCCTGTCCCAGAAATGTTCCTGTTCAAAGGAAAGACAGGGACAAAAAATGGAACAGAGTCTAAGGGAAAGGCCATCTAGAGACTGCCCCACAGACAACAAACCCCCACACTATTGCTGATGCCAAAATGTACTTGCTGATAGGAGCCTGATATGGCAGTTCCCTGAGAGGTTGTACCAGCACCTGACCAATACAGATGCAGATATTCACAGCCAACCAACAGACTGAGTTCAGGGACACCAATGGAAGAGCTAGGGGAAGAACTTAAGGAGCTAATGGGGATTGCAATCACATAGGAAGAACAATATCAGCTAACTGGACCACCTAGAGCTCCCGGAGATTAAACCACCAATCAAAGAGTGTACAGGGAGGGATCCATGACTCCAGAAACATATGTAGCTGAGGATGGCCTTATCTGGCATTAATGGGAGGGGAAGCCCTTGGTCCTGTGGAGATTTGATGCCCAGCAAAGGGGGATTCTAGAGTGGTAAGGTGGGAGTGGGTGAGTGGGTGGAGGAGCACCTCATAATGATTAAAATAAAAGATTCAGAGGAGGCCACATAATCACATATATTTCATTCTTCGCCACTTCTTTGTGTGTATAGGTATGTGTTGGTGCTACCACATCCGGATCTCAGAAGTAAACATTGAGTTGTTCTCCATCTTATCTCTTGAAACATGTCTTTTCTGAATATTTTGTGGCTAAACCCAATACCAATACAACAGGGAAATAAATATACCACACTCTTTGGTGTGGTTATTTCATAAATAATAATCCAAAATATCAAAAGGTAAATTTGGAAAGTCAAGGAGAAATGAAGACAGACATATGTTTGAAGGGGAATGATGGCATTCTTGAAGGTGAGAAATTAAGTAGGAATTAGTGTTTATAACATACTGCATTTTCTTTTCTAAGAAGGTGCCATCAATAACTCAATGCAGTATTTTGCAGGATTTTCACTCTCCTGTAGAAGTGTGAATAGTAATGCCCTCACTTCATTTGAAGTCAATTGTATAGACTGGTTGAACGTATATAGTAAAAGTATTTTTAAATAAAATGTTTTATTCAGGAATATGAGGCCTCCAGTACATATACAGCATAGGACTGTCTGGTCTGGCCCCAGCGAGAGAAGATGTACCTAACCCTTGGGAGTCCTGAGTCCCCAGGGAGTGGGGAGGTCTGATGGGGTGGGGGCGAGGGGGATGGGAACATCCTCTTGGAGATGGGGGAGGAGATATGTGATGGAGAGCAGTTGGGGATGGACCAGGAGGTGGATAATGGCTGGACTGTAAAGGAAAATTAAAGACTAATAAAAATAACTAACTAAACAAACAAATATTATAGTTATTACCACAAAAAAAGAATATGATAAAAAAAAAAAGCCATAGAGCTTCTAATTGGTTTTCTGGGAAAAATACACAGGAACCTGTAGCAATCAAGCAGAATCTCTACGTTAAGGCTTCTATTGATAGGCAGAAGAGATTATTGGAACATAGAGAAGGGCATCCCATAGAAACCCTATCCCACTTCACTCCAAGGGTTGAAACGTCTCTTTCCTTCTGTATGCAACCTCATGAAAGACTCCAATCCAAGACTACGGAGCTCAACACCTTCCAGGTTGCTGATCTTCAGTAACTGGACAAAACATTTTGAAGTCACTTGGGACTGAGAATATTTACTATTTAGCAATAGCTAATCAGAAACAGGCGGCAAGGGATGAACACCAGGGGGAGGAATTTGGATCAAGTAAATAAGCAGTGATTTTACTGAGTCAGAACAGGTGAGATCATCTACGAAGTCAGGCAAAGAGTAGCACAGTAGATCACATGCAGGGCAGAAACACGTGAGGGTGGTGATCTTTGAGTCTTCTGGGCAACCAGAAAACACTGTGCAATTAGAAACTAAAGTAGTTATAATAATTATGTAAAATTTATCTTTAAAAATATTAATGCTTTGGAAAATCTGATATGACAATTTTGAAAAATTTATTAATGCCTTAAAGATCTTGGTGTCTTAATAAAGATTCCATTGAGTTATTTGTGGAAAATACACTCTTACTTCTAAGTAAATATAGTTTGCACATGCAGGCACATATTAATAGGTTCAACACTTTATCTATTAGTCATTTTGTTTATTATTTTCAAATTTTCATTTGCAGGATGCAGAAACATTAGGAAGGAATACATTCAATAAATTTAATGAACAAGTAATAATAACTTTTCTTAAAAAACCAATTTCAAGGCAGCAAATTTAAGTAATTAGAATATTTCATTACATAGTATCCTTAAGACCAACATTATTAGCATATTTATTGTAACTGTACAAAAATAGAGGGACTTATACATATTTAAATTTTTCTTATATCTAGCAGAAATCTCTGATTGTGTTGTGTTTGGAAGCATGTGTATTTATGTTTTACTTCTTTTATCAAGTGCAATTTACCTCTGCATCAATGGAAAAAGAAGAGAGATTTGGTTCTCGTTCTATCTGCTCTTGTTAAAGCTTGTTCTTCATTTATGTACCTATTCCTTTTTTTCTAATTTACCAAAAACCATGTATCACTTTTAGGCTTTAGAACAAACAAAGCTGCATGAAAAGAACCTTCAGTTGCTATTTCCTGCATTCATGGTCTGGCCAGAGGTTTACAGGCTGCATCATGCATTTGTTCAATGCATTTGTTCAATTTGTTCAATACTTCCATTCTCTATAGCCTAAAGTGTTAGAAAGTATCAAACTTAACAAAACAGGCTTAAAGCAAATTGTAAAGTAGAATTAAAAAAGTAAACTATATATTTTAATTTTTTGGTGTGTGCCTCCATAGCTCTCTAAACTTGAATGTCCATTGCTATTTTTTTATTTTTAACAAAATTGTAAATGTTTAATTTTACTAGTAAATACTCAGGAGCCAGAGACTGGAGTGAAAGCCTACTAGTTCAGAGAGGCAGAGGAAGCACCCATGTGACCTTCCTCCTCAACCAACGTCTCCTTTTCCATGTCATCTCAAAAACTCCTCCAACTAAATGTCCCTACCTTCTACTTCTTGTGTGTCTCTCTATCCATCCTTCTGATGTCCTCTTTCTCTCTATTGTTTTGTCTGGCACTCACTCCCAGTCAACTGATTGCTTGCCCTGGCTCTTGACCTTTGGTTGGCTTTATCTGATCCTATTTACAATAAACAGAAAGCTCTTGGATTAAAGGTATGTCCTAGGGTGAGTCACACCACAACTAGAATTTTTTTTTTTTTTTTTTTTTGGTAAATAACATAATCTTGGAGCTCACAGTATGATTAAATATCCTGCAACAGTCCATCTGGTACTCTTTCAATGTGCCTGTGTTTGAAAAAGGTTTCATTTTCTCACCTCCATAATTGAATTTAATGTTCTTTTGGAAAATCTCATCACTACTGATCAATCATATCCTACTTCAGGATCAAGTCAATTGCTTATGTTTCCAAAGACCAGAACATTTATTTATACAAGCACCAAGATGTACACTAGGAAAGTGGTTGATTATGGAGTTCATAATGTCAAACATTGTAGGGTTTTGGAAAATGAACTCTCCTAATATTACTTTTCCTCTCATCCAACAGTATGAATTTAATGTTCTACATTCTACAGACTAAAAAATACCTTCTTTTGCTCCTCATTTCTCAAGGTCAAATGTTGACTGTTAGCAATTGTATATAAGAGAAAGAAGAGTCTTTTAGCTGTATTGGGAAATGGCACAACACACTTTTGCAAGTGGTATTGGTACACTTCCTTGATTTTCCAACATTTTTTGATTCTTATTTTATCTGATAAATTCATAATTAGAAGTAGACATATACAATGAGCCATCAAATTTAATATATAGCTATAAAAATTGATTAAATATTTAAAGCACACTAGTTTGAGAAAAGGGGGATGGAAGACTATGCCCAACTCCTAAAATGTTTGTTCAGTGTAGTTTCAGAAGTTGTTTTGTGATTATTCATGCACTCTGAATATTTGAAAGGATAGATTTTACCATATGTAGATTTGGATTAGGTACAGTCCATGGAGTAAACAGAGTGGTGGCATGCAGGGGATGTCAACAGAAGAAAAAATTCAGCTGAGCTCTTCAGTGTCTCCCTAGAGATACTGGAAAGCAATACATGGAATGGGTGAGCATGGAACAGATACACAGTGCTGAAAGAATTGGAAGTAAAGGGTGATTTAGATTTTCCATTTTATTTATTTATTTATTTATTTATTTGACCAATGACCATTTTCCTGAGTCATCAAATGTCAGAAGGAATTAGAGAAAAGGGAAATTAACTATGTGCGAGACAGACATAAAATATTTGCACTGACTCAGAAAGAAAGTATAAAAGATCCCATGTTATTTTTTTCACCCAGAGAATCTGACCTGGCTTTTAGCAAATTTTGCCTGTGGTTTTGGAGATGCTGGTGTTGAGTTCTCTATTTATGGAATACGTTATTTTCTGCTTTCAGGGAATGCAAATCTGTAATTCGTTCTTGGCTCAGGTGGAGCAGCAGGACAAGTTTACTAATAAAAGACTAGAAAAAGAAGTGGGAGAGAGATACTGGCATGACTCTTTCAGTCAGCTCATGAACAGTTTCCCTTTAGGGCACTAGTGTTTTCTGCCAATCACTATGAATCACTCAGCTGTCAATCACTGGGATGGCAAAATATAGACAAACTCTTGAAGAAAATATTGAATATTAAGTGATGGGTTGATTATTTTCTTAACATCATAAAACTCCACACAAGTGTTGTTGAAGCAATGTAAGAACACATTTGCAAAATAAAGCAAAATCAGGTAAATTTGGTGCATTACATGGCTTTATATATTCAAGTATATTCATTCCTCTACGTCTCATTCTCTTCAACGTTCAGTTTCCACTAAGGCCCAGTAGCAGGCCCAAGAGCTGTTTTTCAAAGGGAGAATAGTTGTCTGCAGATGTTGGTAGAGATTTGCTCCAAAATCCCAAAGGTCTCTTCTGTGATTCACCTACAGGGGCCTGTCAGAGGCTCCAAACAGCATCTCTGTCACCAATACCCCAAGTACTATCAGGTCTGCTGGATCATATGGTCCAAGTGGTAGAGCACCCTGCACAGCAGCCTGGACCTGTTGAAGAGCCTTCTCCTGTTCCAGGCCCCACACAAAGCTAGCAGCTTTCCAAGTCACTTGGTAAATGGGCCTGAGTAACACATCCAAGTGAGGAATGTGTTGTCTCCAGAATCCAAATAGGTCCACTAAACATTGTGCTTCTTTCTTAGTGGTGGGAGGGACCAGGTGCAATAACTTATCTTTCACATTAGAAGGAATATCTCTACATGCCCCATACCACTGGACTCCTAAGAATTTCACTGAGATGAATTTCTTGAATTTTGGTTGGATTTATTTCCCATCCTTTGATACTCATATGTGTTACCAAAGAGTACAAAGTGGTCGCTACTTCCAGCTCACTTGGTCCAATCAGCATAATGTCATTAACATAATGCACCAACGTGATATTCTGTAGAAGAAACACATGATCAAGACCCCTTCTAACTAAGTTATGACACAGGGCAGGAGAGTTAATACATCCTTGAGGCAAATTTGTAAAGATATATTGCTGGCCTTGCCAACTGAAAGCAAATTGCTTCTGGTGGTCCTTATGGACAGGTACTGAGAAGAAAGCATTTGCTAGAGCAATAGCTGCATACCAGGTGCCAGGAGTTGTGTTAATTTGCTCAAGTAATGAAACTACATTTGGTACAGAAGCTGGAATAGAAGTTACTACCTGATTTAGTTTTTGATAGTCAACTGTCATTCTCCATGATCCATCTGTCTTCTGCACTGGCCACACAGGAGAGTTAAAGGGAGATGTGGTGGGAACCACCACCCCTGCATCTTTCAAGTCCTTGATGGTGGCAGTAATATCTGCAATTACTTCAGGAACACGATACTGTTTTTGATTCCCTGTTTTCTTTGGCAGAGGCAACTCTAAAGGCCTCCATTTAGCCTTTCCCACCATAATAGCCCTCACTCTACAAGTCAGGGAACCAATGTGAGAATTCTGCCAACTTCTATGTATATCTATCCCAATTATAAATTCTGGCCACAGGATGTGTTTAGGGACCTCCTGTGAATCAGACTTCAGCCAAAACTCCATTAATCATCTGTCCTCCATAAGCCCCTACTTTAACTGGAGGGCCACAATGTTCCTTGGGATCTCCTGGGATCATCGTCAATTCAGAATCAGTATCCAATAGACCCAGGAAAGTCTGATTATTTCCATTCCCCCAGTGTACAGTTACCCTAGTAAAAGGCCATAGGTCCTTCTGGGGAAGAACTGGAGAAAGGCTAACAGCAAACCTTTAGGTGTCTTATCAAGATCTTTCTTCAGGGGAACCTGGCCACCTCTTCATTCAAGGGGTTCTGGGTCTGCAAACTGGCTCAAGTCTGGAGATTGATTCACTGGTCAAGATTGCCTTTTGCCAAGATCCAACGTAGCCTTTCTTTCATTTGTTTGAGAATTTTTCTGCTTATACAGAACAAAGAGATATGCAGTAGGCTTCCTATGTATTTCATGCCTGGAAACACCACGACTAATTAGCCAGTACCAAAGGTTCGAATGAGTCATGCCATTATAAATTTCACCTCTCCTGTGCTGACCCTTACTGGCTAGGTTATTATAAACACTGTTTTGTTTTCGCTGTCCATTGTAATAACTACGATCACCTTGTCTCTGGGGATTTAATGCTGCCACCTGGCCCTTGCTACCTTGAGGCCCAATTAAACCCATTGCATTTAATTCATCTATTGAGCAGCAGCATCTCCAACCCTAAGGTCTGGCCCAAGGAAAAGGGGGACAGCAAAGTTCTTCAAATGTGCTGGTGCTCCTCTTACCAGTTTGCATTTTGTAGGATTCATGAAGGGCATGTCTTCCCACTGTGGAGGATTAGGTTTTCACAATGTATTCACCCTAGCATTGCAATTTTGATGATCCTTAAATTCCCTTTGTCAACAGGAAGCCAAGGATATCTCCAACTCCTTTTCAGTAGGCTATCTTTTGATAAATGCTTCAGCCAACCATTCAAACAAACTTCTGACACCTTTTTGTTTAACTGTGGGAGCTTCCATATTAAACGTTGAATCTCTCAGAGGACCCATGCCAATAAACTCAGCCTGATCTACTTCTATGTTCCTTCCACCATTATCCCACACACTACATTCCCACACATATTCCCTAGACTTCTGCTTAAATGAATTAGCAAACTCATTAAGCTCCTTAGTAGTGTAGCACATTTCCTCATGGACTACACTTTCTACCTCCCCTCTAGGGGCCTGTTTTGCCTTGAGTCTGGTTATATACATCTAGAAGAAACTATTGGTGGGCCATGAGTACCATCAATATTGTCTTTCTTGGCATTTTCTTCAGAGAGAATCACTGCTGGTTTATTAGACTCTGAGGGATTAATTTCCTCATGTGAAAGAGGCATTACTACAAGGTGTGGGGCTGAGGGTGCTGCTTCCTCAGGTGAGATAAGGCCTTGAGAATCTGAGGATTCAAAGTTCTCAGTTTCAACAGGCTCCTCCCACACATATCCATCCCAAGTTATAGGATCCCATTCTTTGTCAATTGTTGCCCTTACTTTAACTGATGTCCTCTGAGCCTGAGACTTGAATCTTTGCTGTAATTCATCCAGCCTTAGCTTCAGTTTGATTTTCTACAACTCAAGCTCTATAGCTGCTGGAGAGAAGATCTCTTTAAGGGCACATCTAGAAACCTTTAGATTGTTTATTTGCATTTGGAGCCATTCAATTTTATTCTATAGCTTATTCTTGTCCTTCATCAATTTTTCCAGAGATACTAAGAGCAACAAGCCAGCAAAATAATTTTCTGCTTCCCCCCATCCCCCAACTTGTAGAAAATTTTGTATATCAGGTCACCTAATTCATCACCAGTTACAATTATTGGATCAAGATAATCAAAAGCACTACCTTCCTTACGTTTGAAATATAGTTTCCACCATGGACCTACAATATTCTCCAAGCTCCCAGGAGAGAATCTGGAAAGGTTTCAGAAGTAGAAGTTGCTGTAAAATTATTAAGCCAACTACAGATTCTTAAAAGATTCATCCTTGTACTTCTGCTTCTCTAAAACCATTCCCAGTGCCAACTTCTGTAGTAGTCCGAATTCGCTAGAGTCACAGAACTTATGGGTAGTCTCTATATAGCAAGGGAATTTGTTGATGACTTACAGTCTGTAGTCCAACTAGCCCAACAATGGTCAGCTGTAAATGGGAAGTCCAAGAATCTAGTAGTTGCTCAGTCCCACCAGGCTAGTTGTTTCAGCTGGTCTTCTGTAGAAGTAGGTTCCAGCAGATGTGCTGGCAAGTAAGTGCAAGCAGTCAAAGAAGAGTGACTCTTCCTTCTTCAAATGTACTTATGTAGGCCTCCAACAGAAGGTGTGGCCCAGATTAAAGATGTGTTCCACCACACCTGGATCTGGGATTTGCTTTATCCCAGGCTGACCTTGAACTCAGTGATTTCCTAGCCTCAGTCTCCTGGGATTCAAAACTTGTACAACCACTATCTTGTTTGGGCCTAAGTTTTTCATGGCCACCATGACTCAAGTTCTCCATCCCAAGATCCAGAAACTTGTGTCTTCTAGCCTCAATATCTGGATCACAGGTGTGCCCTACAATTCTGGCTTGTAGTTCATTCCAGATATAGTCAAGTTGACAACCAGAAATAGCCAGTACAGGTATATAAAGTGAAATCAAGAAAATTTAAGTATGCTG
Source organism: Rhynchomys soricoides (assembly GCA_019843965.1). NCBI lineage: Eukaryota > Metazoa > Chordata > Mammalia > Rodentia > Muridae > Rhynchomys > Rhynchomys soricoides. Next base: position 3,834,727 of record JADRCH010000241.1, read on the forward strand.
GTATTTAAAGTGTTTGCTCACAGTCTCTGGATCAAAGATCTCTTACTTTCAAGACAACACTTTTTGCACCACTAATATGATTATTTCAAGCAGAATTTTTAATAGATGAGGAACATTTTAAATAAAACAAAATAATCTGATTGAAATGTATATTGTAAACCTTTTTAAGGGTGGTGGTGGTGGTAGTGATGATGATGATGAAAGGGTTGGGACCATGAGATTTCTCCCTATATCAAAGCATATCTGGTGATTTTTTCCTTATTCAGGTCTTATTTAGATAGCCACGTTGTTGAAACTTCATAGATAAAGCTATTCTGACATTTCTGGAAGACACAATTTCACAGGAGACCTCCTGTTCCTTACAATTTTTCAGTCTCCTCTTTCACAATGATCCCTGAACCCTGGGTACAGCAAATGTGTTGTAGATCTATCAGATAGGGCTGAGAACCACATGGTTATTTGTTTTCTGTGGTTTAACTGTGGCTTTCCATAATGGTTTCTGTTTAAGGCAAAGCTCTAGACAGAGTACAGGCAACTAAGTAATACTGAGAATGGGAGAAATAGTGTTTCCTGTGGAAGAGCCCCTCAATTGGTTACCCAATACCAAATGATCAGCACTGAAAGGATACACATGTATGCAACATCGTGCAGACTAAATAATTTATATCTGTGCATTTAGGGGAGTGTATAACAACAACTAAGAAGAAAGAGACCATGAACAAGACTTACGGGAAGGGCTGGAAGGAAGAAAAATAAATGGGGGTGGGGGGTGATGTAACTATACTTCAATTTCAAAAATAATATTTAAAATATAATTACTAGACATAGTATAAATTTAAAATAACATTTCTTTAGGTTTTGAAATTTCTTAAGGGTCCAGATGCACAATATTTTGGGAGGTTTTGTTTAAATCTTAGTTAATAAGATGTTTTCTGGATAACTCTTTTTCAAAGAAGCTCTTGCCAACGGCTATTGTGAATGCTCTTCCCCCACTGAGCAGAGGGGCATTGCTCGCTCTATTGTATGGTGAAATTCCATCTCTAACCATCAGGACTCAGAAGCAGATCTTGTTGACGCCATATTTAGCAGTGCACTGTAGTAGTTAGGAGGGCAGGCACAGTTTGCCACCACTGATATTAGTACTGGAGATGCAGATGTAAGAGACCATGACCTTAAGGCTAGCCTGGGCTACAAAGCAAGCTCCTGAACAATCTGCACTATGTGGTGAGAGTCCCTCTCCCACCACCGTTCCCACAATGATAGCATTATGAAACATGTTATGACACAATTAATTTTAAATTGAAAAATTTCTAGCTGGTTTTGTGCTTGGTAAAGCTTGCACCTTTCTTGTCAACAGTCACTGATTTCACTGCCAACTGTAAAGATATAAATATATATATTTTATGTAGTCTCTTCCCCTGGCTCTGTTGTGATGTTTAATCTTTATTATTTAGTTTATTGTAGTTTTTATTAATACACTTGCGTATTGGTTCCAAGGGTATCATGATATGAGGAAATAAGCTAATAATTTTGAGAACTCTCTTATTTCTGCCTGGCCTAATTAAAAACAGTTTTGGAGACAGAAAAGAAAATTAATGCGTATAACAGGATGTAATGTGCGCAGTTTTGGAGCAAGCTCAGGATACTCCGGGAACTCAGGAGGGCTGTATAACTCAGACAGGAGGAATTGCAGGAAGTAACCCGTGAGCTTGTTATTAATGATGCTAAAGTAGAACAGGCTGGTAGGAAGTATACACAAAGCAGTTTATAAGATCAGAAATGAAGCTAAAATGTGTAACCTGATACCTGGTGGAGACATTAGCACAGCTGAAGATTTCAACAGAAAATTGTAAGATACCTCATAACCTATATGATACATTCTGCAAATACAGAATAAAAATGGGCGAAACTGAGAGAAGAATATATATAAATTACTTACTCTTTCAGTAATTGTCATACAGATTTAAAATTGTGTCAACATGAATATAAGCATTTAAAAGTGAAAGTTTTTAAAATTATTTCCCTCCCTAAGTTAAACCACTTCAAGAAAAATTAAAAGTTACCAGACATTCCATGTGACATCAATTTTTATCAGATCACATAAAATAATTAGAGACATTTTGAGCTTTGATAATGAATAAATAATACATTTATTCACTCTATCATTAAAATAATTCCACGGAAGAAAACCTCTGAAGAAAAATAACTATACATCTCAGGAGAAAATTTTAAACTCTGCTGTCACAAGACTAAGTCAGCAAAAACAACTAGGCATAGCTAAAACGTTTTCAAAAACTAGGAAAGAAAATAAACCTTTCTAAATTTAAAAAAGCTCGTCTCTGGTGGTTTAACATAGTGACCTAAAGATGAGTAACACGGAAAGGTTCCCCCAAGGTATTCACAGTAAAACGGAGAGGGAGTCGTCAAGACAGTTTTCTCACTCATCTAACTGGCCCCTTGATCACAGGAGTCTTTATAATTATTTACTTTCTACTCTGAAGTCTGTATTTCTTGTGCTCTTAGCTCTTTTCTGGAGGGTAATGCAGGGGGAAGTTGATGGGGGAAACCAGAGGGTGGGTTGGGGAAGCCGGAAGGAGGAAGGGAAGGGAAACTGTGGTCGGGATATATTGTGTAAGAGAAGAATCTATTTTCAATACAAAAAGAAGAGAAAGAAAGACAAAATAGTTTAAATGGCTGTGGCTTTCATTTAGAAAAAATATTTTAAGTTAGCTTTATTAAGGAATTTGCATACAGTGTATTTGATCACGTTCCTTCTTCCCCTGCAACGGCTTCTCAATTCCTACCTTCTCTAGCCACCCAATTTATGTTCATGTTTTTCTGAATCTCTTTCTTAAAAACAAAAACACATAAAAACAGTGAAACCCATAAACCCACAAAAGTTAATATCATAAATAAGCAAAGGACCCCCCAAGAGTTAAACAAAACCAAATGAAACAAGGGAGAGAAGGGGGAAACAGAAACAGGGAAAGGCAGGAGGGTGAGGGTGGGAGACCCTGTAGATTAGGAGCAACTTCAACATCAGCACCACATGATGCTGAAACGTCACGGCAGTGAACAACTAAAATTGTCGACTGTACTTGCTGAATTCAAGGTCACTGAGATCATCAATCAGAGAAGGCTTTTTTGGACGTCAGCTTCAGGTGTCACCTGGAATCAATTGTCCCGAAAATCCAATAACCTATTAGTTTTTGAGTGATGGCTAAGTCACTGATTGCTTAGAAGAGGCGAACGGACAGCTCGCTGAATTGATTTCATCCTTACTCAGGAGGACTCTCCTTACAGAAATGTTGAAACTTTACTACAGTTTTCACCCCTCATCTTATTCTTGGATGTCAGCTTTAATAATCAAATCCTTTTCTCATTTTAAAGGGACAGTTCTTCCACTCTCCTGTCTTTCATTGTCTCCTAATTCTGAGGTGCCCACTCTGCTAACAGGAGCAGCAGACATTGGTTTTTGTCCACTCTTCTCCTTTCTTCTAGAAGGAAATTAAATGACTAAAGACTGCTTGCTATGTGGGTGAATTCTCTTCACTGCTTTGTGGCAGTAACTCTCACAGGCTCAATAACTGACGGTTAAATTTTGGAAAACTTCGAAGCAATTGCTAAACACGTTCATTATTAAAAACTGACTGACAACATCTTAAGCTTGTTTCACTTATAAAATACAAAGCCTACTTGTCTTAGCTAGGGTTTGTGTTTCTGAACAAAACATCATGACCAAGTCGGGGAGGAAAGGGTTTACACAGCTTACACTTCCATATTGCTGTTCATTACCAAAGGAAGTCAGGACAGTAAGTCACACAGGGCAGGAACCTGGAAGCAGGAGCTGATGCAGAGGCCATGGAGGAGTGCTGCTTATTGGATTGCTTCCCCTGGCTTGCTCAACTTGCTTTCTTATAGAACCCAGGACTGCCAGCCCAGGGATGGTACCACCCACAATGGGCTGGGCCCTCCCCCCTTGATCACTAATTGAGAAAATGCCTTACACCTGGATCTCATGGAGGCATTTCCTCAAGGGAAGCTCCTTTCTCTGTGATAACTTCAGATTGTGTCAAGTTGACACAGAAAACCAATCAGTACATTCATCCTGAGTACTTATGAGACTGAGGGGTTACCCACTATGCTGAAGGGCTGCCTCAATACTTACGGTCCACCTTCCTTGTGTTACCTGTGTTCTTACAGCCATTATATTTAGGCACAGACAGTACCCAGACCCCGACAGTATCGGGCTCTGTTGGTTCTTTTGCACATCATTTATTTATTTAATTCATTGGTCTCTGCATTCAGAGACACCAGACATACAGCTTGAAATCAGTGGTGATTTACATTCACATGATGAATTTGGGCAAGTGCAAACTCAGAGGTGATGTTCTTGACGGCACTGTAAAAAGTGAAGGAGAAGTGTTAGTAATACCAGTTAAACATGAAAGAACAGTCACACATCTGAAGCGGCTCCTTGTGGAGGGCATGATCATGGAGAAAATATTCTGTTGATGAAACACCACATCCAGGCCGCAACGAAACCATTCAGGTTCTTGAGGAGTGCTTACCCAGATCATTGCAGTGTCGACTCACAATGAGAAGGCTAACTTTTACATCAACCAGCATTCGTGGTGGTATCGCACACATTTGCTGATTGGAAATGTGAATTTATAACAGTTTTGGCAAAACAAATTTCATATGAAAAATAATAGTAATATGTATATTCTCTGAGAGTTAAATGTTCCATTTTCTTTCTACCAATCAATTTTATAATACTTTTAAATTTGCATATCAGTATCTCTGAATATATATGTAGTGTGTATATACCTATACATATATATATGTGTAGATATATATGTACTTTTTTATAAGGCAAATTTATATTCACAGCAGAAAAAACAGGACTCTAACATGTAATATAATATTAAATCTTTCATTTTACTTCAATAACTTTGAGAAGTACACAGGTAAATTGTGCAACATTTACTATATAGTAATCTTTAAAGTGTAGCTTGGGGTCTCTGCTTTTCTGGAATTCTGTTTGAAGACCAAGCTTAAAACAGCTAAACACTTTTCACTGTTTAAGCTCTTACCCCCTAACACATGGACAGTGGAGATTCCAGGTGCTGTTTGTATGACATTACAACAGAGCAAATACAGAACCAATGCAAGGACCTCCTACCTTGCCTTAAATCAGATGTGAAAAAGAAAAAAATACATTTACTACTTGCTTGTCTCTAATGGTGTCTCTCAGATGACCATGTTCCAATCTGAGAATGTATATGAATCTGTTACTTTATGGAGCCAGACTCTCAGATGGAATAAAGAGTTGAGATGGAAGATCAGTCCTGATTCTCTGTGGTATTCCTCCGGCAGCTTTAGGGTCACTAGAGGGAGGAGGGAGGCAGAGCGTCAGTGCCAGACATGCTCTTCGAAAAGAACCGGTGACAGCTTTGATAATAGAAGAGTCAAGAGATGAGTTGTAGCACAAGTAACTAGAAAAATTAAAAATAAGTAGATGCTTTCCTGAGGAGTTTGACTGGGGCAAGGCCCTTCATTCTCTCACCTCAGTCGGTGAGATGCCTTCAGACATCTGACCTCTTGAACAATGAGATGGCTGTTTTGAAAAAGCCAGTTACGAAAAATCCAATATTTTGTTTATATTACAGTTTCTCGATGGAAATTCCGTGCCTAAGTCTGAGATGCTTACACTTAGATTTTATTTTATTGTATTTTTAAAAAAGATTTATTTATATGAGTACACTGTAGCTGTCTTCAGATACACCAGAAGAGGGCATCAGATCCCATTACAGATGGTTGTGAGCCACCATGTGGTTTCTGGGAATTGAACTCAGGACCTCAGGGAGAGCAGTCAGTGCTCTTAACCACTGAGCCATCTCTCCAGCCCCATTTTTATAGTATTTCTAAAACCATACTTTCTTTTGTTTCCACCCTGTGACGTTGCTGAGACTAATGATATTACAGTTTCTCTGACTGAGATTTCTTCTAGTAGATTATTTAGCTAGCAGTGATTTACCCGAGTTTATCAAATTCACCTTGCTCTTGGTTCATTTTTAGACATCTTCTGTGATAGTAGGCTGAGTATACACAATCAGTTGCGTCATTTGGAGCCCTGTCCAGTATGGCTTATATTTGGATTTCTTCCTATGTGTTTCTCCTATTGTCCTCTAGAAATCCTGGTCTCCCCAGAATATGAAAGGCTTTCAACATGGGTGGTTCCATCCGCTCAGTTATGGCCTACATTAGTATTGGTAGGTATTTACCCTACTTGGCAGAGAAGAGCCATCACTGAGTTTTTGATTGTGAATAAGACAGGACTATTTAGCATTCCAGTAGATGGAATGTAGCCACCCAGATATTTAGGTGGACCTATGGTACTCTTGTCAGGCCTTTTGCTATCCATCTTTGATTTCTTTTTCTGTTTCTTATTGCATCATTTCTTTAGAGCTTTGCCAGGCTAAGATGTGTAGCTTAAAAACCAATGAGACATCAGCCTTCTATAGTTCAGTTAGCCAGATTTAATATTTTTAGGTCAGGTATCAAGCATCAAATATAAAGTTGTCATTGTGATTATCTAATTAGCTTTTCTATTTTAACACAGATTTATTCTTTCTATTTGTCTCTGTGTGGATGATAGTGTGGAGCTATGAGCACATGAGAAAAGGTACCAACAGGAGCTAACAGATATGCTGCAGTTGTAGTTACAGGTGGTTCTGAGACACTGACCACCAGAGTTAGCAATGAAACTTCGGTCCTCTGCATGAGCAATACACATTCTTTTTTATTTATTTTTCATACTTTCTTTACATTTCAAATGTTTCCGCCTTTCCAGATCTCCCCTTTGGAACCTCCCTATTCCCTTCGTCCTCCCCCTGCCACTATGGGGGTATTCCCCCACCCACCCACTCACTCACTCTGATCTTCCCGCCTTGCATTCTCCTATACTGGGGCATCTAACACACTCAGGCCCTAGGGCCTCTGGTCCCCCTGATGTCTAACAAGACCCTCCTCTGCCACATATGTGGCCAGCACCATGGGTCCCTCCATGTGTATTCTTTGGTTGGTGATCCAGTCTCCCCCTCGATATTCCCGGAGACTGAATGGCAATACGCATGCCATCGCTCTAGCTCTTGCTTAATTTACTTAATTTGTACCACACACAATCGTTTTTCTGACTGTAAAGGGTATGCCTATTTTATTTCTTTGTCAACCACAAAGTAAGACATATAGTTGATACTCAGTAAAAATACTTAATTGAATAAACTCATTCTTCTAGAGAGAGTTGCCCTTATGATGGTTAGTGTAATTGTTCATAGAATTTATTTGTAAAATTATATAGTTGAAATTTCAGGAAAAGCAGGACTTGTGCTAGTCTTTTCTTGACACAATGAAAAAGGGAATCCTCTTGCTTGGATGGGATACATGATTAAAGGGAAGGGTCCCTTATTATCACATAGGCTGAGTTTACTGCTTTGGGGTTAAACAACAGAGCACATGCAAAAGCTTGAGAGTGCATCAAGACTATGGTGACAGCATCATATGGATGTGGTGTAGACAGCATGTTACAATTTAATGTTAATTTAAGACTATCTGATTTATACAACAAGAATTGAGGGATAAGAAATGGAGCTCAAAGATAAATATGGAATAGAAGTCTGTGACATTAAATTTATTTTTGTTACACATGACCAATATACATTATATATAATATAGCATATATAATATAACATAGTATAGTGTAATATAATATAGATAATACTGTATATTATGTTATATTATTATATATAATTATAATTAATATAAATATATTGTGTATAACATAACATTATACAGTATATTATATATTATATAGATGTACCTATATTTAATATATATTTATTATATATGCCACATATACTATACATATATACATATATGCTATATATTCTATAGATATATATTTATATAATATAGATATACAATTATGTATAATATATAATATAATATATAATAATATATTATACATATATGCACATATATGTATATATGTGTGTGTTTTCAGGTGTGTGCATATAGAGATAATACTGCTTTGGCAAACAATAATGTTTAATTTTTCTTATTCATTTAATCTCCATTCTAAATGCAAATTGTCATTTTATATGTGAGAAATCTCACTTTTCAGTATTGTATAATGTTTAAGTTTTCCTCTTCTTATTGTATTTCTTAAGGATATTCTTTGTTCGGTATTTTAAGTTTTAAACAAACATAGCATTTCCATTATTGCAATGGAGTCTTACACATAATTGATTTATATGTCTAGAGCATATGGATTGCCATAAGGAGTCAGACAAAACAATGAGCTAATTCCCGAGGAACATGTTTTATTTTAGTGTATTATGTCACTAACATTAAATAGATAAAGTAATTACATTACAAAATATTTTTAATTTTATATATATTAGCTTGTTTTAAAGGAATATTTTATTAGTAAGTATTGAATTTATATGTTTTTTTCTATCACTTGCCACTTAGTTATAATTCTTTACTCTGATGTTAGCACGTGATATTAGTATGGCATTATTTGATAAAATACATTCAAATAACATCTATAACACTTTATATATAAAATTCAGAAAATGCTAAAATACAAAGTACACCCATACACACACACACACACACACACACACACACATATACATCCACACATATATATCATCTAGTACTTTATGATTCCAAAAGTTGAGAAATTAAAATAAATCAATTTTATGCATTTAAAAATAATATGAGGAAACATTTCTATTAAGTACACCTATATAAACACATAGACACACTCACACACTCACACATACACACTACCACAGAAAGCTCACAAACGTACTTCAAATAACATCACTGAAATAAACTGGAATGCATTGGAAGCTATTTTTGTCAAGTTTAATTGAAATTTGAGCTTAAATATCAACCTCTTAGATATTGTGGAGCATGGAAAATAAAGTCCGATTCTGTAAAGATAATTTAAAACAAATTGAAGTAGCCATGTGTTCCTGTAAATCTCATTACACTGTTCCTAATAATACATGTTTGAAATGCACATTGAAATAATAATGATGTGCCATCATCCCTCTTTATTTTAGTTTACATGTATGAGTTTGCATACATATATGACTATACTATGACTGTGTGCAGTGCCTTTCAAGGCTAAAAGAAGGTATTGGATTTCCTGGAACTGGGCTTACAGACAATACCAGCTGTCATATGGCCACCAGAACCAAATCTGAATCCTCCGCAAGAACATCAAGTGCTCTAACCACTCAGCAATCCCCCCAACCCCTAATTTTCTCTCCTTTTAAAGGACAGATTTAGTGTCTTTCAGGTGTTTCAGAAAGGAAATCATTAACAATCAAAATTCTCAAAGTCTAAGATATTTCCAGGCCTTTTCACTTCTTCTATCTTACATGACCCAGGGTAATAAAATAAACCATGATCTTTGCAAAGGTCACACAGGAATTTCAAAATGGTAGGAGTTAGAATGGCTCATGTTTACCTTGTGAATTATTAAGCACATTAAGAGTGGGTTTAAGACACAAGGCACTAAGAGATTAAAAAAAAAAATTAAGATTACAAAATCTTCCTGTATTTGTTCGAAGACTTTATTATTGTCTGTGTCATCCCAGGCTAGAGACTCAACAGAGCAAAGATGGTCACTGTCATTGGTCATCAAGGGAGATGACAAGGTGACAGGACAGAATGGGCTGTCTGTCTCCCAAGACACTCTAAAGGGCAAAGCACAGAGCTGGCTGCGAGTCTCATGGAAAGCCCAAATTAGGGATAACCCTGACTTTTTTCTTGTTGCATTTATAGTGATCTATTCATTATATATAATATCTTAGAAGACACCATGTCAATCACTGACCAACTTGAAGGATGTAGTTGTACTTGGAGAATTTCAAAGATACATGTGCAGTGCACAGTAACCTCCTCCAGACTATACAGCATTTGAGACTAATACAATATTCATCATTAGAGACATTTTGCTCTCAATGACAGAGAAACAGAGAACTCCATACAGAGAGCAGATTCAGTCTAGCAGTGGCCTTCCTATTTTGATGTCTGTGTGACACCCAGATCCTTAACTCATCTCTAAATGGACATGAACACCAGCAGTCTGAGTTGGAACTGAGTTCCTGTCATTCATTTGTGTATATCTGCAGTCACTGGGGCTACTCAGGTACACTGTAAAGTTTATTTTACTACATTCACACAGGGTTTTGCTGTAAGGCACCAGGACAACAATTTAGTCCAGAACACTCGTGGTCTTGTTCCTTTCAGTGACACTCAGGAAAAAGTATAGCTGTGAAGTTACTCCCTATAAGAGGAATCTATTCTCTCAAAAGATTCAGGGGACCAAACTGTGAACCTCAATTCAGAATAAACAAGAAAATCTAAAGATAATTGTAGCAGAATTTTTTTCCCAATTAATTTAAATATTAATACAACAAGAGGCCCGTTATTGGACAGGGAAGAGCGAGGCAGAGCTAAGAGTTTCAGAGACAGAGACAGGGACAGGTAGAGGAAGAAGGAAGAAAGATGAAGAGAAAGACACCCAGATTCCGAGAGGCTTTAAATAGCCACAAGCAGCTATGAATATCACAACAGGACAGAATAATTGAGATAACTTGTCTAATCTATATGGGCAGTTTGTATCTTTATCAATTGACTCTGAAATTATAATGTGGACATCTTGTGAATTGAGAATTTATTGATTTATAAATCTGTCTGATTAATTATAAGCTTCTAGAGTTTTGATTTACTGGGTTAAGGGGATTTGTGACAACTAGCCACATGGGGTAAAAGGCTGAGAAGGTACAGTGGCGTTGAGGCAGGCAAACCAGAGCTGGGAAGAGTGCTGCCAGGGGCTAGCCTAGAGGCAGAGGCAGCGAGACAGGCAGAGAGTAGCTGGGTATAGCGCGGGATGGTGCTATTTTTTAAATATTTCCTGCAACAGATAATCTTTAGCCGTAACATCCGGCATTTAGATACTAGTGAAAACTAGTCAACAGTCTTCAAAATGGAATATAAAATAAATACACCACAATTTCTAAATTTTAAATAAATGAAAAGTATTTATGGCTTGAGAACATGGATAGACAACAAAATACAGCTAGAAAGGACATAATTTCATCATTTCATGGAAAAACTTAGGATAGGCCTTAGGAAGTTTCCCAGGAGAAATCTAGGTTTGTAAGTAGAAACCGTAGAACACAGAGAACAGAATGGCAAGTGTTAAGTATTCCTAAATTGTAAAGTGATAGAAATTAGGTGCAAAAGGAAAGGATCCGAGAAAAAGTACAATATATCCATATTTAAATATGAAGTTATCCAAAGAGTTCAGTAATCACTGCATCAGGAAACACACACACTGCCGCACAATAGAAAATTATCTTTTACTTCAAACACACATGAAATATTTTACAGAAATGTTCAGCACAAACAATATTATCAAAAGGCACAGAACTAGAGAGGGAACCAATATTTAAAGTACCACGACAAAAACATTTTACTAACAACTAGCTCAAATGAATGGTTTAGCAGAAATACAAAACTTAATAGTTCTAGAATAAGTAAAGTAGATATCACTGGTAGATGAGCAACAGGAGAATATTTGGCACCTACACAAAGATCAACCTTACTACGGCTTTTATTTATCTGAAAAGTTGGCGTTACTGCTCACATTCTTCTGCTCACATTCTTGCTAGGAGATAGGCTTTTCTGATTTTTGCATGAAATATTTCCACTTTGATGTCAGTTGTGATCTGTATAGGTCATAGTTACCTGTTGCAACACCTTAATGTTACTTGATGATTACCTAGTATTCTTGCAGCCTACACCAAGGACCTTTCAGCTCTGTAATAAATGCTGGGCTTTAAGTTCAGGATATATTATCCAAGAGGATTAAACTATATTTGAGACACACATCTTCTGTTTTGTTATACTTAGTACTAGGTCATGATGCCTTCCTGCTGAGTGTAATTTGTACAGGCTGTAGGCTAGCACCCATGGGAATCTGCGTTCTCTGCACTACCGAACCTCCTGTAATCTACTGAATTGCATCACCTTACAGATAAACCTCAATCATTTTATTTCTTTGCATGGCTTGGAGGAGCTACTGGAAGTTGATGGCTCCTGAAGAGAGAGCAACTCACGCTCTTCGTTGAAAACATCTCTGGCTTGTGTGAGAGTAGATGGCCACACACTTGTGTGCATACAAGCAGCTCTAGTTGCACCCACAGATTATTAATAACAAAAAATAAATAAAAAGAAGACAGGAACTTGGAGGTGATAGCATCAGGGACATTAGGGAAGGTTCAAGGGAGGTAGGCTATAATGAATAACCATCATACAAATGGAGGGAATCTTCAAAGAGTAAAAAGATCTTACTTTTAAAAAAATTAAAAGCTGGGGATGAGCTCAGTGAGGAATGCTTAACTATGGTGTGCATGATGCTGGGTTCAATCTACAGCACAAAACACCAATCTAATATCATGTACTAAATGGCATTGTATTCAAGTATATAGTGATCATAAGTGAAGTTTTACATATTAAAAGTGGTTTCAGAATGCAGGATTCTCATTACTTATTTTTCTTTTGCAATGCTTATTCTTTGTTTGTCAAAAACTACTAGGATGCTCAGTGACTCAAGAGAAACACATAAACACATGATGATGGGATTCGGAGACAAGAGATGGATGCTCACGTGTGAGAAGAAACTAAACTCATTAAGAAATTTAAGGCAAGGTAACATAGACCTTGGTATAAAAATTTACATCTTAGAAAATCTAAGAAAAAATAACCACATTCACACACACTTAGAAGCACTGAAATTGGATATGTTATTTGGAAATTCAGTTTCCTGAATTGCTTTCTCAAAATTACCGAGCCTTTGACTAGGAAGTCCTACTTCTAGGAATTAACCTAACAGATTCACTCAAATACTTACTCAGAGGAATTTCAGCGCAGTTTTATAATTAACATTTAAGTGATCTTAATTCTCATTAAGAGGGTTCTAATTAGTTAAATTATGGGTAATTTAAACTATGAGGTACTACCTGAGCAATCAAAAAGAGTCTACAACATATGGATCTACAAAGTGAGAAGTGATGAGGGAATCTGGAGGTGAGGGAGAGCTGTTTCTCTTTTCATTAGGCTCAATTTTTAGGATTAAATTAAACTGTAAAATTTTAAACTCCAATAAAAATTAATATTAAAGCAGATTTACAAAATGCTATATTAGTTATAATTATGAGGTAGATACACACACAAGCTTGACTTGCTAATGCTCTAATTTTTCAGATTTTTTGTTCAGGCTTAAAGTTGATGTGGACTTTTTTCTTTTTCTGTTTTTCTTTTTTAAAGAAATTCTTCTTAAAGCAGCATTTGAAAGAAACACCAGGAAGAATAAAATACTAAAAAATTAAATCTTCAAGATTTAATCTTTGTGTTAAAATAACCAAGAACATTTATCTTATCAGTTTGTGACTGTACTTCATTGTAAATAAAATTTAAAATTATATGTATTCTAAGTAGTTGTCTTAAAATATTTTTACTGATCTATTATCATAAATGTTTGATCTGAATGCTTATTTACATATCTATATTACCTGGAGTCATAGAAAAATTCTTCAGGCAAGAGGTGTTGGTGGTGGTAAAAATATTTAAGACACCATTCTCAACAACAATACCTCCAGTCTTTATTTCCATGATATATATGTAAACATGGAAATTTTAAGTTAATTTCCTGGATCCTATTTGTACTGCTGGGAGTCCTTGAACACTTTCTTCTTCTTCTTCTTCTTCTTCTTCTTCTTCTTCTTCTTCTTC
>JADRCH010000241.1:3848617-3906779 GCA_019843965.1 Rhynchomys soricoides
CTTCTTCTTCTTCTTCTTCTTCTTCTTCTTCTTCTTCTTCTTCTTCTCCTTCTTCTTCTCCTCCTTCTCCTCCTCCTTCCCTCCTCCTCCTCCTTCCTCTTCCTCTTCCTCTTCTCCTCTTCCTTTTCCTCCTCCTCCTTCTTCCCCCTCCTCCCCCTCCTCCTCCTTTTCCTTCTCCTTCTTCTCTCTTTTTTTCTCTCATTCCTATGAATGGACGAGAATGTGATCAAATAGCTTCCTGAACTACTGCCATGTTTCCCATGACTTCTGTCTACCTTCACCACCATAATGGACGTTATATGTCTGTAATCATAGACCAGAGCAAACCCTTTCTTCCTTAAGGTGTTTTTATCCCACATTTTTAAATGACATATAAAGGTGACTCCAGATTTCTTGCAACCTTCTGGAACTCCATGGATTTTCTGTTTAGAGTTGCCTTTTCTGTTCTTGTTTGCTTGGTTGATGATTTAGCCAGCAGATGTGCTATTATATTTCCATGCTTAAGCAGTTATCTATGATTGCTTTGCTGGAAAGTTCTACAGTGAGGCAGGTGAGTCCAAGTTCTAACTGCTCCAGTTATCATATGTAGAGAATTCCTAACGAGAGACCCTTTTTGGGTTATGATGTTCAGACAACTCTTATAAGGCTCCCTTGTTGTGGAGTGGAGGCAGGATGGACAGAAGTCAAATATTTAAGCTATAATTTAAGACACGTCTGATTTTTCTTATGAGTGGGTTATAGGAGATTTTCTGCCTTGACAACCAGGCCACCAACTTATAGATACTGTTGATTGAGGCAGAAAAAAGAGGATAAGTACCAAGCTTTCCACATTCAGTAAGATCAGCTTTGGTACCCTGAGGTGAGCATGCATCAGTCTTATGATGGTGGTTAATGTAACACGTGCCTGGAACTCCTTAGAGAAGTTTGGGTGCAAGATTCAGATTCTTTATGGTGATTTCCTATATTGAGTTTATTGTTCCAAGATCTTCATATATTTGTAAAACATTTTTCTGCATATCTTAGTGCAAATGCTTTCTCAGTGAGATAAGGTTTAAATTATTGTCCATTGAATTGAGCAAATTTCTCCCCATAATGTGGTGAATTTTATCTGAAACATTAATGGTCTTATTTTATTAAAATAATATTTGCAACCATCAGTCTTTATATGAAATAAATAGCTTGATAATGTCTCAAAGGTACACATTATATCTTCAGTACTCCCCTGTTTAGCAAAAGAAATAGATTAAGGATGGACTTCTGGAGGCAATAGAAATGCATGCATGATGAGAATTATAGGAATAAAGTTTAAAAACAGTGAAGAAGATTTGCTGTGGAGGAACAAGTGGTGTCGCAGCAGTGAGTAAGTGACTTGTACTAGCAAAGCAGATTAATCAGGAGCAGTGGCATACAGCATCAGAAAGACACCTAAGATTGAAGTGTGAACATAGGTTTTGGTGGTTAGAAAACCGTTGAGTGGGGGAGGCCCCAAGGCCTGACACTATTACTGATGCTATGATGTGCTTACAAAAATGGGGCCTATCATGACTGCCCTCCAAAAGGTTCAACAAGCAGCTGAAAAGGTCAGATGCTGATATTTACACCCAACCAATGGCCAGAAACTGATGACCCCTGTGGTTGAATTAGGGAAAAGCTGGAAGAAGCTGAGGAGGAGGGTGACCCTATAGGAGGACCAGCATTCTCAACTAACCTGGACCCCCGGGATTTCTCAGATACTGAGCCACCAATCAGGCAGCATACACAATACACATATATAGCAGAGGACTGCCAGGTCTGGACTCAGTCAGAGAAGTTGCACCTAACCCTGGAGAGATTTGGGGCCCCAGGGAGTGGGGAGGTCTGGTGGGGTAGGGACATTGTCTTGGAGACACAGGGGTACATGTGGGATGTGGAACAGTCGAGAGGGAGATAAAGTCTGGACTAAAGAATAAAATAAAAAAAAATAATAATTAAGAAAGAAAGCCTTTGAGTAACTTGACTAGAGAGGATTTGACGAGAATTCTGTTTTTATCCTGGAGCAGAATTTGTTGAGAAATGAGAAGGCATAGGAAAACTGAAAGGAAAAGTAAGTGAAAAGCTATAGTAAAAGGGAAGACCAGGTCTATTGTAAAATTGAGTTTGGCAGAAAGGAAGGACAGTTCTTATGAGAAAGACAGAGTGGGGACCAGGAACGTGAGCTATGGACTTGATCTCAGATATGAGGGAACATACAGACACCTAAACCTGAAGATTGCCTTGAATGCCAGGTATATACAGAGATGGAAGATGGGTACTATGGTGATATTGACAGTCACACAGAGATGCTGACATGATAAAGAATAAAGGTCAGGGAATTCCTGGGAATTCATAATGATAAAGGGTTAGAACTGTGGCTTAGGAGAGAATTAGCTCATAACGCAATAGTTGATAAACTGTAGATTAAAAGATTGGAACTTGTACTGATGATAATGATTAGGGTCATCTCATTTTAAGTTACTAAGGACTTGCTATCCAAAATTCAGGGAGGGCATCAACATTGCATTACTTATGCATGATTCCAATACAAAGAGACACCAGAGGTTTTGAACCTTTATGTTCAAAAACATAAAGGTTATCCTCAGTAGTGTGCAGGTGAGGTTAGATATAGTGATAGTATACGGATGTAGTTTGGGGGTAAAGAGATAAATTAACAGTTCTCTTATTAGTAATCTTAAAACCCAGAATGTATTCTTAATTCAGGCATGTTTCTTCAATGGCCTGGAGAAATATTCAAATAGTCACCACCAGTACATGCTAATTGACTCAGAGAATTAGTCCAGGTGGCTACACCATCTGCTTTAGATCCTCTTTCCAGTCTGCTGTCCTGGATTTCTCCACCATTGGCATCATGTCTTGGAAATCTTCCCTCTGCCTGGCCCCACCAGATTGATTTCCTATTTGGGCAGTCTGCTCTGCTTTGGACAATCACTGCAACATGTATAGCTTCTCAAATTACCCTCCATGGCACCAGTGACCAGCTGTAAGTGGTCTCTCACCTTTCTTTGCAGCTCCCTGGATACTTGCAGTGCCTGTTTGGGGGAGCATTGAGAGCATTCACCATTATGTTCCAAGACTGGACAAATTCTGTGTTTGAATTGCTGACACGGTGCATTAGTTGTGTGTTACAATACTCATAACCATATAAAATAAAGTATGTACCCTAAAGGGATATAACCATGATGACCATGAAGCTTGCTCACAAACACAATGATGTCATGATAGGAAAATTTGACTCACATCAGAATAATTGCTAAGATTTCTTTTTAAAGTTGCTATAGCAGCATATTTGCTGAATTGTTATTATGCCTTGTGCAATTTAAAAGCATCACTGGAAAGATAATAATAATTTGGGAATCTATTGGGTTTGGGTGAATTTGAAAATATGAAATATTTCAGTGTTTGCCTTTAGAATTTCTTAAGCAGGACAGCCTCAGACATAGTTCTACCTAGTTTTCAGTGAGAAAAAAACCCAACAAATCGTTTCATATTAGCTGATTATTTATCCAACACAGAGAGCTCATGGTGTTGAAAGCTCAAAGTGTTCTCTCTCTCTCTCTCTCTCTCTCTCTCTCTCTCTCTCTCTCTCTCTGTCTCTCTCTTTGCTGAATCTCTGAGTGATTCATACTGCTGTGGAGTGAATGGGCAGGAAGCTGCTCTTTGTCACTCATCAATACCCTCTAGCATTGTCTACATCATCTGTAACAAAGCCAGTACTGGCCTTGGAACCTGAATTACTTATTTATTTATTTATTTATTTATTTATTTATTTGCTGTTTTCCTGTAGTTTTTGACTGGGTACCTTAAGCTGTTGTGTTATTTTGGGGAGTTTAGTGTCCATAACTGTAATTTGATTGGTTGACACAGTCTTTCAAAAGCTGTGATGTCTCCATGAAGTTGTTAAAGTGACTCTGGTTTTACAATAATATACAGCACAGACACAAACTTTACAAAGCCATTCTTTAGATTTTCCTCAATGGGCATCAAGCAGGGAAACATTAGTCATGTGGATTTAAGCCTTTCACTTTCAAAGTAGGTCCTCAGCTCAGTGTGGGAAATGATGAATATCCTGTCATAGCAAGCTGTGAGAATGAATGGTGGAGCATACTCAGATATTACAAAAGGACAATTGTTTATATGACAAGCTATTCATCTCTCGCCCTTTCCTTTTCATTTAAATGTGGCCATCGCTTCATAATAAACCATCTTTAGTCATGTAAACATTGCTCAAGCGATCTATTTCTACATACTCACACACGCACACACTTGTGTATGTAAGTGCCCATATGTAGGTTCATGTGGAGGCCAGAGGTCAAGTTCATATTTCTCTATTGCTAGCTATTTTATTTCTTAATGCTATTTATCATCATCATCATCATCATCATCATCATCAACATTATCATTATCATCATTATTATTGCAAAATTCTCTGAACATAGATCTACTAAACCAGCTTGATAGGGAGATCCAGAATATTCTTTTCTCTACTTCCCAGCACTAAGGTTGCAGACACTCGCTGCTCTTTCTGGCTGTTTAAATGAGAGCTCTGTATTCAAATTCAGGTCCTTCTTCTTGCACATCAAATACTCATCTCCCTAGCTACTGCTACTTTAAGGCAGATAAAAATCTACATGTATGGAGTTTCGTTTTATCAATATCACTAGATGAATAGCAGCCAAAGAAAGCATCCTCAGCTGCTTCAAAATAATTTTCTTCTCCATTGAAATATTTGCATCTTTATTCTTGGGAATATTGTTCATTATAAAGCGACTAACCCAATTTACACTCACAAATTGATTGAGGAACTTTATTATTGCCTTCACCCAGGTAGCATATAAATCTATTTATAACGTTCATATTTCCACCTTTGTTAGGATGGAGAAAAACTATTTTAAAGCACCACCCAAATTACTTGTTTTTGCCAAAGAAGAAATATACGAGTAAATCTAAGTAAAAACTGTGTGCAGAAGGCAAACTCACATCTTTATCAAAATGACATGGGATTTACAAATTTCTTCATGATAATATACAAAATTGATAATGGTTGTGTGAAGCCTCAAGTAAGAATACAGCACTCAACAGTTCTAGGAATCCTTCAAAACATTAGGAATAATGCAGTGTGTGAACAATATGAAAATACAACGCACAGCCTGTGATTCTGTCATTTAATTTACTTTTTCCTTTAAGCATGGATGTTATATATTAGCAGGAGTTTCACTCATAGAACTCATTTTTTATTACATTTATTTATCTATTCACTTTACAATCCATTATCAAGCCTTGCTCTCCTTCCAGGGCCCCCTCACGCAAGTCCTTCTCTCATTCCACCTCCCCTTCTCAGAAGCCCTCCTCTGGCTGTCATCTCTGTACCCTCGAACATCAACTCCCTGTGTGACGAGGCACATCCTCTTTCACTGAGGCCAGACAAGGCTATCCATTTGGGGGTGTGGCATCCACAAGCACGCAGACTGGCAACAGGCTCAAGGACAGACTCTGCTCTAGTTGTTGAGGGACCTGCATGAAGACCAAGCTGCTCCTCTGCTACGTATGTGCAGAGGGCCCGTCTTCACTCTGGTGATTCAGTCTCCTGAAGCCCCCAAGGGTCTAGGTTATTTGACTCTGTTGTTCTTCCTGTAGAGTCCCTGTCCTCTTTGGGTTCCTCAATCTTTCTTCCAACTCTTCTATAAGACTCTCCAGGCTCCATCTAATGTTTGGGTGTGAGTCTCTGCATCTCTTCCCATTAGCTCCTGGGTGGGGCCTCTCAGAGGACAGTATGTTCACAGCAGCTTTATTCTTAAAAGCCAGATGTCTTTCAACTAAAGAATGGATACAGAAAATGTGGTATATCAACACTGGAATACTAATCAGTTATTTAAGACAAGGAAATTGTGAATTTCTCAGGTTAATGGATGGGAATAGACAATATCATCCTGAGTGAGGTAACCTAGCATCGAAAGGACACCCATGACGAGAACCTAGCATAACTGTCCTCTAATAGACATTATTAGCTTAGGTTTTTATAAGATTAAAAAATACTGTTAACTAATGATCCCAAAACTAGTTACAGTGCTTTTCAGAACAATAGTTATTTTATAACATTTATCAAATAAATGCAAGCTAATTTTAACTCCAGAAGTAATAGGTTTATGAAGATGACAGTACCCATTATGAAATGCCAGCTATGTTATGATTCTGAAATTTCTCCTACAGGGAGGCTACTGTCTTAAAAGTTCTGTGGTTGAGGGTCCTGGTCTACCGTAACTTTTTGTCAAGTTTTGTAGCTGCAGTGATGTCAAACTTTCTAACACTGGGGCTATATTTCTTTGATAAGAAAGATGAATTGACACAACCTAAAGAATGGATACTTGCCTAGGCTTATTGTAACTTGTTATGTCATGTTAAGTTGATAACCTTGGGAGGCATGTTCTTGAAGGGAATCAGAAAAGTAGATGTCGGGTAGAGGGAAAATGGCAGAGAAGAATGGGAGGAGTAGGAGGAGGGAAACCTGAGGGTAAAAATGAATAGATATTTTAATCAGGTGAAACGTTTATGTGCCTTTTTAAACAATATCGATACTAATTCAAATTTTCTTATGGAAAAGATTTACTCAGTTTTCTTGCTACTGCATGTGCCTTCCTCCCCTTGACCCATAAATAGGGATATGTAGGTTCTTTTATTTTGGAATGATATATTGAAATATTTAGCATATTTTCTTTATCATCTCTCAATTATAAATACTATAAGACTTATCCTGCATAAGTTAAATATTACAGATAACTCATGAAAGACTTTTAATATAAAAATGTGCAGGTGTATAGCATTTGGGATGGAGATAAAACATGATTAATAGAATGAGAAGGCGGCTTTGTGTCTGTCAGAGGATATGGCATGTTAAGGGAGAAAAGCTCTCTAAAAGGCTGACAATTTTTTTTAATGGTACTGATACTAATACAGCATCAGAATCCTCAGTTAAAATAAAAGTCTTATAAACATAAATTGTGGGTACCAACTATACATTAACCCATCAGGATCCCCAAGGAAATCCAAAGAAGGCAGAGTAGGTCTTAGAATGGACTTGGCTGCTGGGTTATCCTGAGCTTTTCATAGTGTAAAGTGAATTGTTACCAGGGAAATTAGTCTTATGCTGAAGACACAGAAAAGAGAAAGGAACATTCCAAACTTGAAAGTGTCAAGGCAATGATCATCAAAGCATGATGTCATGATGTCATGGGGAGATGAACTTTCAGAGATAGATTATGAGTTAGAATCCACACTCTTTCCTCATCTCAAAGACAAACATCTCAGCAACCATGAAGCTAAAGTGTCTAGGAAAGAATGGGCACTTAAAACAGAGCACAATGGTGAATACATTCCACAGGACATGAATTGGTTCTGATAAAGAAGGAAGATTTAAGACAGAGAGTTGTTACTTCATATTGTATCCATTGCAGGCACCATAGTTGAAAAACATTTGATGGCTCAGATTAATTTAAAGCAGTACATTGTATGAAGACTTGACACAAAAAAACCCAAAAACTACTAACAGACTTGCAGAACTTATACTTTATGATCTCAGAACTCACTGAAATATGACAATAATCAAGATAACATATTAAAAATAGATATATAAATCAATGCCATCAAATGTAGGGTCTAAGAAATTCAGAGCTTTCCACTTTTGACAAACTAAAATTTGAAAAATATTCAAAGAAACTTGAATGAAGGCAAAAGGGAATATTTCTAGGATGTCTGGATGACTACATGTAAGATAATGAGATTGGAGTTCTTTCTCACAAGGCATTCATATATACTGACTCAAATCTGATCATGACCTTGCATATAAAAGTTAAACCCACTAGATGTCCTGGGGGAAATATGAGAATAGATCTCCATGCTTGGGTTTAGTTGTGAATTTCTGTATATGACATCAAAAGTACAAAAAATAAAATTAAATACTGGTGAATGAGCTTCATCAAAATGTAAGTCCATGTTTGAATGAGAATCATATAGATATACTGAAATATCAGTTATTAAATAGAAAAAAGCATTTCAAGTCATTTATCAGTAAGAAACATATGTTATATAAGAAATATATAATACATAAAATGCTCTTACAACTGAAAAAGATATTTTCATAAAAATAGTAGAAGATTTGAATATGAGTTTCTCCAAGAAATATAAAAGTAACCAACAAGGACATGAAAGACATGCAATCTTATTAGCCAGTAATGGTGTGTAGATTTAAATCTACACTTTACATGTCTGCATCAAAAGGTACACTATAAATATGTACAATTCTTTTTATGTTAAGACAACCAAATCTGTTAAGAAATTGTATATTACACAAGTTATTAAAACTATAATTTTAATAAAATCCTATCAGCTCTTTGTATCCTTTTGACTACACCAAAGACATGGTCATAAAAAAATATAGAGACAGAGAAACTAAATAAATTGCTGGAAGATAAAGAAACATTTTACCCCTTCAGGAAGTCTTTCTCAATGTTTGCCCTGTGCAGCTTTTTTAAAATTTGTTATTTTATTTATTTACATTTGAAATATTGTCCCCCTTCCCAATCTCCCCTCTGCAACCGTCCATTCTATACCACCCCTCCTTTGCCTGTAAGAGAGTTCTCCTCCACACCCACTCCTGCCTCACTCCTCTAGCATTCCCCTACACTAGAGCATCGAATCTCCACAGGATCAAGGGCCTCCCCTCCCACTGATGCCAGAAAAGGCCATTCTCTGCTACATATGCATCTGGAGCCATGAGTTCCTCCATGTGTACTCTTTGGTTGGTGGTTTAGTCCCTGGGAGCTCTGGTTGTCTTGTTAATTTTATTGTTCTTCCTATGGGGTTGCAGTCTCCTTCAGCTCCTTCAGTCCTTCCCCTAACTCTTCCATTAGAGTCTCTGAGCACATTTTGATGGCTGTGAGTATCTTCATCTGTATTAGTCAGGTGCTGGCAGAGCCTCTCAAAGGACAGGTATACCAGGCTCCTGTCAGCAAGCACTTCTTGGCATCAGCAATGGTGTCAGGGTCTTTCCAGTATTTTTTTTTTATAGGTCCCTGAACACTCTCATAATGTTTTAAATCAGCAGATATTTCTTCTTGATGCCCACAAAGGGCTACCTGATTTTTTGCTTGTTTGCTTGTTTTTGTTGTTGGTTGCAATGGCAGGAGAAAGGGGCAGTAGGTTCCAGAGGTGCTAAGGACTAGGAAAATGTTACCCTCAACACTGGATACCCTCAGCAGACTGATCAGGAGTCCCATCACTTAAGGGTTTTAGAATGGAAGTCTGGTCTCACAGAAATTTTTGTGAGAAGAATCAACTGTATAAAGAATCTGGATCTGTGTACATGCATGTGTTCTCAATTAATATCTTTGTGTGGCAATTTTTTGAGAAAATATTTATAAATATACCAATAATTATGCTCAGCTTTTTCATCAGATAGAATTTTGGCATAGTTTTTTGATAGAAAAATTCAGGCCTCAAATATTTTCAACAGTATCTTCAGCATTTGATTGATTTATTTTTTTCTTTCAAGTTAAAAAAAAAAACTTATTTATTTCTTTTTTATTTCTTTTCTTTATTTACATTTCAAATGTTTTCCCCCTTTCAGGTATCCTCTTAGGAAAACCCCTATCCCATTACCCCCTGCTTTTATGAGGGCGCTCCCCCAACAACCCACCCACTCCTGTCTCCCTGCCCTGGCATTCCCCTACACTGGGGCACAGATCCTTCACAGGACAAAGGGCCTGTCCTCCCCTTGATGCCTGACAATGCCATCCTCTGCTACATATGAGGCTGGAGCCATGGGTCCCTCCATGTGTACTCTTTGGTTGGTGGTTTTGTCCCTGGGAGTTCAGGAGGGCCTGGTTGGTTGATATTGTTGTCCTTCCTATGGAGTTGCAAACCCCTCCAGCTCTTTCAGTCCTTGCTCCAACTCCTCCATTAGGGATCCCTTGCTCAGTCCAATGGATGGCTGTGTGCATCTAACTCTGTGCTTGTCAGGCTCTGGAAGAGCCTCTCAGGAGACAGTCATATCACACTTCTGTCAGCAAACACTTCCTGGCATCCACAATAGTGTCCAGGTTTGATGACTGTATATGGGATGGATAATATCCACTTATCACTGAGTGCATACCATGTATGTTCTTTTGTGACTGGCTTACCTCACTCAGGATTATATTTTCAAATTCCATACATTTGCCTGTGAATTTCATGAAGTCATTGTTTTTAGTAGCTGAGTAGTATTCCATTGTATAAATGTACATTTTCTGTATCCATTCCTCTGTTGAGGGACATCGGAGTTGTTTCCAGCTTCTGGCTATTATAAATATGGCTGTTGTAAACATAGTGGAACATGTGTCCTTATTACATGTTGGAGCATCTTCTGGGTGTAGACCAAGAAGTGGTATATCTGGGTCCAATTTTCTGAGAAACCATCAGACTGATTTCCAGAGTGGTTATTCCAGCTTGCAATCCCACCAGCAATGGAGGAGTGTTCTTTTTTCTCCACATCCTTCCCAGCATTTGCTGTCACCATAGTTTTCGATCTTAGCCATTCTGACTGGTGTGAGGTGGAATCTCAGGATTGTTTTGATTTGTATTTCCCTGATGACTAAGGATGTTGAACATTTCTTTAGGTGCTTCTCGGCCATTTGATATTCCTCAGTTGAAAATTATTTGCTTAGCTCTGTACCCCATTTTTTAATAGGGTCATTTGGTTCTCCAGAGTATAACTTCTTTGTATATATTAAATATGAGCCCTGTATTGGATGTAGGATTGGTAAAGATCTTTTTCCAATCTGTTGGTTGCCATTTTGTCCTATTGATAGTGTCCTTTGCCTTACTGAAGCTGTGCAACTTTATGAGGTATCATTTGTTGATTCTTGATCTTGGAGCATAAGCCATTAGTGTTTGTTTAGGAAGTTTTCCCCTGTGCCTATGTAATTGAAACTTTCCCCCACTTTCTCTTCTATTAGATTCAGTGTATCTAGTTTTATGTGGAGGTTCTTGGTCCACTTGGATTTGAGCTTTTTACAGGGAGATAAGAATGGATCAATTTGGATTCTTCTACATGTTGACTGCCAGTTGAACCAACACCATTTGTTGAAAATGCTGTCTTTTCCCACTGGATAGTTTTAGCTCCTTTGTCAAAGATCAAGTGACCATAGGTGTGTGGGTTCATCTACTCAATATAGTACTTGAAGTTCTAGCTAGAGCAAATAGACAATAAAAGGAGGTCAAAGAGATAGAAATTGGAAAGGAAGAAGTCAAAATATCACTATTTGCAGATGATATGATAGTATACTTAAGTGACCCCGAAAATTTCACCAGAGAACTCCTACAATTGATAAGCAGCTTCAGCAAAGTGGGTGTATGTAAAATTAACTCAAACAAATCAGTAGCCTTCCTATACTCAAAGGATAAACAGGCTGAGAAAGAAATTAGGGAAAGGACACCCTTCACAATTGTCACAAACAATATAAAGTATCTTGGTGTGACTCTAACCAAACAACTAAAAGATCTATATGACAAGAACTTCAAGTCTCTGAAGAAAGAAATCAAAGATGACCCCAGAAGATGGAAAGATCTCCCATGCTCATGGATTCTCAGGATTAATACAGTAAAAATGGTTATCTTGTTGAAAGCAATCTACAGATTCAATGCAATCCCCATCAAAATTCCAACTCAATTCTTCGTAGAGTTAGAAAGAGCAACTCTCAAATTCATTTGGAATAGCAAAAAACCCAGGATAGTGAAAACTGTTCTCAACAGTAAAAGAACAGTAAAAGAAATCACCATTCCTGACCTCAAGCTGAACTACAGAACAATAGTGATAAAACAAAACAAAACAAAAACCTGCATGGTATTGGTACAGTAACAGGCAGGCAGATCAATTGAGTAACGTTGAAGACCCAGAAATGAACATTTGATTTCCTAAATAAAAGCATTCTCTATATCTTTAAAGAAAATTCTCTAGCTTCATACACATGGGATAAAGTAAAACTTAGTCTGGATAAAAAATTTCTGTTATTAACTAGTGTTACCATTGCAGAGGCAAAGCCATGGATTTCTGGATTAGGTATACCTACAATGATAAACATTCTTCCTTTAGAATATAATTAAAATATGACTCTAAAATTTCTGCTAAATCTCAAACAAAACTGCTATTTAACCAAGTCATACGTTTTTCCTAATGCAAAAAGTGAAAGAAACTGGGTGGATGGCTCATGGGTTAAGACGATTTGCTGCTCTTCAGAGAATCTCAGGTCATTTCTCTGCCACCATATCATATCAGCAGCTCACAATTGCCTGTAATTTCTCCTGCATGGGATTCAATACCTGCTTCTAGATTCCTCAGACACCTGCATCTGTGCACATGCCATCTCAAGGACATACTAGACACACACACACACACACACACACACACACACACTATTTACAAAAACAGAATAATAGGACTAATGAACAGAGTAATTACGTAAGCTTAGTTTATATTTTTTGAGATGAGATATCTAGCCCCCATTGGTGTTGAACTACTGATGTTGCAAAGATGATCTCACAGTTCTGATCATGCCCCTTGTACCTCTCAAGTGGTAGAGCCACAGGTGTGGTCCAACACATCTAATTTAAATGGTACTGGTACTGTGAGAGTAATGTACATGAATGAAATGTCACAGTGAAACCCAGTCTAAATCCCTTTAATTCAATAAAAACTAAGGAGCATATATGTGCTAATGTCAGCTTTTATTATAATTCCTGATGCTTTGTATTCTAAGGTTGTTTGAAAATTTTATAAGTGTATATCCCTTAGTTTAGTGTTAATGAAACAAATGTGTAGATCCATTATTTAG
Organism: Rhynchomys soricoides; assembly: GCA_019843965.1. Lineage (NCBI taxonomy): Eukaryota > Metazoa > Chordata > Mammalia > Rodentia > Muridae > Rhynchomys > Rhynchomys soricoides. Next base: position 3,861,514 of record JADRCH010000241.1, read on the forward strand.
GACATGCAAGGGTGAGAGGAAATCAAGTTATACACTTTGCCTTTGATTACCCTTGGGTAAAATGTCTAGGCAAATGTCTAAATAAAACCTCCCTTAGTACTGTGGTTAACTTTAGACAAGAGGGGAAATTATTCTCATCTGAGGCCTTTAGCAAATGAATAAACAGCATGGGTCCACTTGGGAAGCTGCTTCGTCATAGTCAGAGAACAGCAGTTATTAACCAGTCTTTGAAGAGATTATGTTATTTCCACATCTCCTGATGAGCAGAAAATTGATGGGAAAAATGAGTTGACCAAAATAGAACCAATGATGATGTTATTTACGAGGTCCTTAGGTGTAAATGAAATTGGTGACAGCCTTCTTTGTGTCTGAACGCAGCAGAGTCAAGCTAACAGAAAGGGATATGAGTTTCTTAAATGTAGTAATGAGATACAGCCCTTGCCCATTAGATACAAAGTCTAAGCTCAGTGGAAAGAAGAGGTACAGACTCAGCCACTTAGAAGTTCGAATGGGACAGCTCTCTTGTTATAAGTGAAGGAACTAAAAAAAAATACATGACAAGTTTTCCCTTTTGCCTCAGGACTGGTTTTCAATTTGGGCATTTTACATTCATGGATGTAGATACTTAGCAATGTTTAGGAATACTTTTGACATTACTGCTGACAAGGAAGCTTCTACTGTCATTTGGTGTGTGGCCTCAGACTGCTTAATATTACACATAGTGTCACATCACTAGTCCTTTCTGGTTTTGCTTTTTGTCCTCAAGAATAAATGTAGTAGGGCTTAAGAAATGATCAGCCAGGAGACGCCTTGCCCTGCAAGCATGAGGACCTCAGTTGGATATCAAAACAATGCAATACATGTATAGTGGCTGTCTTAGTTAGGGTTTTGCTGCTGTGAACAGACACCATGACCATGGCCACTCTTATAAGGACAACATTTACTTGGGCCTTGCTTACAGGTTCAGAGGTTCAGTCCATTCTCATCAAGGCAGGAACATGGCAGTATCTAGGCATGCATGGAGCAGGAGAAGCTGAGAGTTCTACATCTTCATCTGAAGACTGCCAGCAGAATTTCAGGCAGCTGGAATGAGGATTTTATAGTCCACACCCACAGTGACACACCTACTCCAACAAGACCACACCTTCTAAAAGTGCCACTCCCTGGGCCGAACATGTACAAACCAGCACAGTGGCACATTAGACTTGTAGCATTGGGAGGCAGAAACAGACTGAGTCTTAAAGCCTGTTGGCAGCTCAGCTCCTAGCTTAATGTGCTCCCCATGAACTGACTTCCAAGCCAGTGAAAGAACCTGTCTTGACAATTGAAAAAGAACACACACAGAGAGAGAGAGAGAGAGAGAGAGAGAGAGAGAGAGAGAGAGAGAGAGCTGCACATACAGGTGTGGAATGCACCCCTCCTTACATAGAATGAATAGATAAATTTTAAAATTAAAGGATATAATCAGCATGGTTTCCTATATCTCTTGATGCTTTAGTCCAGCATATGCTATGACTCAGTGTATGCTAGGCAGATTTTTCTTGGGTATTCTCCAACTACAGTGCAATTGTGCAAGATTCCATATGATCAAATTAGATTTCCTGATATCTGAAGAAAGGCTAATGATGGGCTGTTGTCTCTTCCCATCTATCTAAGTAATAAACCTGCATAATGTAACTTGTGGTGTCGGTGTGTTTCTGTCTTACTAGACTTGAACCAATCTGTAGCAGTTCACAGTGAACCTCCTCCCCCCACATACAGTGAATAAATACATTTTGAAACGGAATTACATAGAATCTTCAGAAAATGCAACCACTTGAGGCAAAAAGGAGAGCTAATGAGTGTGATTTCCTTGAAGAATGCCTTTAATTCCAGCACTCAAAAGGCAGAGACAGAGGCACACAGATCTCTTTGAGTACCAGGACATCCTGGTCTACATAATCAGCTTCAAGCCAGCCAGGGCTACATACAGTTGCTTGGATGAGAATGGCTCTTACATGGAGAGCTTAGTCCATGGACACTTGACCTATAGATGTGGGCACATTACAGCACAAGGGGGCCAGGAGAGAACCATCAGATGAAAACAAATAAGAATAGAACTTAACCTTCTACTACACTAACTAGTCTGGGCACTGTGAGGTTAAGTCAATTTTCCACACTCTGATTACTGACAAGTTGATAGGAAGGATTTTCATATAAGCCATTTGAGTGCTCAAGAATAATATTATAGTTTCATGCTTCTGTAATGAATATAGATAAATACCTGGCCATTACCTGGTATCCAAGAAGTGTAATTGAATAGATTTCCTAAAGTTTTTCTGTTTGTTAGCACTTGTCAGTGTGTCAATGTGTGTTACATAGTATATACCTTTTTACCCTATTCCAATGCGTCATATTTCTTGCCCAAGACCCCTGGCTTCTGCTACACTATCAATACTGAATCCTTAACAAGACTCCTCTGGGTATTCTGTTGTTACCCTGTGTCATGTAGATCCTGAAGCTTTGGCACAGCAAAATTAGCCCCTTCCTTTGCTCTAGCAGTTCACAGTTGGAGTAGATGTTGGGGTGTGCTAACTCAAAGCCCTGAATAAGGGCCTGTGTAGCTGAGTTGGTCAACTTGCCAGCCCTCCTGCCCTCACACCATTGGGGCCAGTTATTCTGCATCCATACTATCTGCTCAGTATATTACAATTTATAGCAGTAGGAAAATTGCAGTTATGAAATAGCACTGAAAATAGTTTTATGGTTGGGGGTCACCACAACATGAGGAACTGGATTAAAGTCTTACAGTATTAGGGATGTTGAAAACCACTGTCTTACATTACTTTGCATTGTTTTGTTTTCTAAATATAATATTAGGAGTGAACTCTGATATTACTTAATCTGCCTTGAATTACCGAGAATGACCATAACAGCATTTAACTATGCAGTCTTACATGATTATTAAAGATACAATACTTTACAGACATTGAGTGAGCTTATAAAATTTATTATTTATGTGGCTTTCTTCAAGCATCTACAGCAAGTAAACTTTATATACATTATTAAGTTTTGTTTTATAGAATAAATGTTGAATAGTTGCGAATAATTTATCCATATCTATGGTTTTGTGGCAACAGTTTTAGATAATTCAATTTAAATGTCTTTGAAACATTTAAACTTTATTTCTTAAAGCCATTTTAAAGGCTGATGAAAGAGATCAGCTTTTTAAGCTTGATGAACTGACTTCCATCTGGGCATCTATATGATGTCAAGAGAGAACACTACATGCGCACCATGGTCCCCTCCCAAGACACCACAATCTGAAGGTTGCTTATTATTTTGCTTGTTTGTTGGATGTTCTAGATACATGACAACCATTGTGTAATATCATAAAAGACATTCCTGGCCATGCCTGGGTTTAGCTGTTGAACTATTCCATCCCTGATTTTAAAGTCGTTGCTAAATAAATGTGCTAACGAAGTTTGCAGAAAATAAGCAGCGGAAAATGCTATGGCAATGCCAAGCGGGAGGTAAATAGAGGCTTCTCAAAGACGCTGTTGAAAGAGTATTAAAATACGTAGATGCTGTAAATATTCATAGCATTTCTATTGTTCAAACTAAATGCGCTATTACAATCATTCCACCTCTGGAGTTATTATTTTCTACTTAAATACAAACTTTCTTAGGCAGTGACATGTGATATTACATTCCACATAGCTCTTGGCGCGGGAAATAAAACTGTGCTTTGTACTGAGTAAATAAATATTGTATAAGCAAACAAAATGCATGGAAATAATTTCATAAATAAATATTAGGTTTAAATTGTTATGGATTTCTTTATTTGCAAATGTTATAAATATTTATAACATAGATTAGTTTATTATAATAAAATATTATGGCCATATAAGATAAAAATCACACTGACAAACGATTAAAACTTTAAAACTACCTTTAGAAGGAAAAGTTTGCGGATTCTAAAAGTTACTGGAGATAATTTTTCTCATTATAGTTGACTTGGCTAGTAATGCCTGACATTGGAGCATTTAAAGGCTGCTTCTAGTTTCAGGTTCCTTGCATCAAAAGACTCTCTCAGAATTGCAAGGCATTGAAGTCAGGTTCCTAAAGAGTCATAAGTTGTGGAGACCTGACTTCCTTTAATATTGAAAACATAAACTATGTTACTTCTTTGTCAAATCTCACCAGTATTATTTTCATTAGAAGTTAAGTTATCAGGAAAATATAAAGCCTGTGTTCCAAGATATTTTCGGACATAGTTTGCAGATTGCTTCAAAGTGTTTAGACCACTTTGCTTGGTAACTCCCCAGTATTACAATGAAATTCAAATTCATACACTAAGGCTGAATGTCAAAGTTCTCAATTGCTAATTAATTTTATACTTCACAGCACTTAATACCATAGCATTTGTAGCTACAAACTTTCCTATATCATTCTTATATACCCAAAGATAGAGTTGGGTTCATTATCAATTAATAAAACAATGAATTCTGAGTCTAATTGCAAGTTTGAAAACATTTAATATTTTCTTTTTATGTGAGTTTTAAACAACTGTATGTTGGTAGTGGACTATTAATTAAGTGGAAAACTGTAGAACATGTGTCTGGAATCATTCAGGTTATGTATTCATAATTTATTTGCTCTAGATTGTGAATACAAGTTCAATAACAAAGGCAAGAATTACTTAACACTTAGCCTTGGCATAAATTGATAAATGTCAAACATTGATAATGTACAGTCTGCTAAGTTAGAATCTTCAGATAATAGAATTAAGCATTGGCTATTGTTAATATCCAAACTTCCTTCTTACAAAACATTTGTTGAGTTCTGATGCATTTATTTTTCTGAAATACAGTTCATTTATTCATGTATTATTTAGCAAAATAAATCAAGTTTCTGCTCTATGCCAGACATTCTATAAAGTGCTATTTTAACAATACTGCCTTGACAAACACATTTCCCAAAATAATCTTTCAGTGGTTTTTCATTTATCTTAAATAATACACAAATGCAATTACAATATTGTATAGAATATGGATCCTAAATTTTATGTGTATGAATTCAATCTCAACTTTCTTTTCACTTTTCTTTTTCCAGTTGCCATTAGATAAGAATAATTCTTTCTTACACTTGCTTTCTTGATGTTCCTTGGCCCATCTACACTTTTACAATCATTTTCTACAATTTTTCTATTTGAAGATATTGTGTATGCATACAGTGTGCTTGGAACTATTCTACCCTTGACTCCATTCCTTCACCTTCATCTCCACAATGACTATTTCTACTTTACCTTCTTTTAGCTTAGAGAGTTCACAAGTGCTGCCAGTATGTGTATGTGTATAGAGCCGTCTCCTAAAGCATAGATAGTCCCTTAGAGGCCATATCCCTGAGTAAAACCATCTTTTCCTTCTCCAACACTCACCTATTAATAGATATCCAGCTAAGGGTAGAATTTCATGATTACCTTCCTTGTCCAATGTGTCCAGATTCAGTGAATTCACAAACTCAGGGAATTCATGTGTGCAGAACGACCCTTCTAAGTCCTACACATACTATTTCATTGTCTCTTCCAGTGCCAGTGGCTCTTATAATTGTTCTGTCTTCTTTTTCACAATGATCCCCAAGACTTGAGAAGAGGGAGTATGATGTAGATATTCCGTAGGGCTGAGAATTGAGAGGTTCTCTTTTCATACTGGTCAGTTGTGGGTTACTGTGTTAATTGTCATCTACTACTAATAGAAGCTTATAGAATGAGGGTTAAGATCCATACCGATCTGTGAGTATGATAAGTCATAAGGAGTCAGCTTAATACTATGTTCATTTGGCAGAAATTAGTTATTTGTTTCTCCCCTTTGGCTTACGACCTATTTAGCCACAGGTTCTTAGCCCTGATAATGGTCTCCTGTATGGGTTAACTCTTGCAGATAAGGTCACGAACTTTTTTAGAAAGTGGTTAGTTCCTGGCTTAACATTCACCTACTATGGCACCAATGGGAACATCTTATGAGACTGGTCATTACTGACTTGAAGCAATTACTGGCTGAAATATGGGAATTTAAAAAAAAAAATGGGTGAAACTGGCTGCAAGGAGTGGGGGAATTGGTGCCAAGTCGCCAATCAGCCACATCACTGTGGCAAAGTTGCAATGGTTTTTAACTCAAGTTCTCTTGTTCTCTCACATACTCCCATATCACATAAAGGCAACATTATGTGATATCTTCTCTAATGAATTCCCACAATTAATCTCTTCTTTCTCTTCAACTCTTTAAACCAAATTTAAAGTTTTCATATTTAAAGTTCTGTAACATGTAAATGAACAATTAAGAAAGAAAGATTAGCAGTAAAGATGTTCAAAAATTTGAGGTTATAGAAGTGGATGAAATGAGTTGAGGAGATGCAAGTGGACAACTCCATTCCATTAACCAAGATGCCCCAATGAGCAGATAATTTACTTTCAGCAAACGTTCAAATTTCTAATAGATCAAAATTTAATTTGTTCCAGTAAGCAATTTTGTTGTGTGTTAGTAACGTTTTGCTAAATCATTTTAACATATCATATCCTGAATACACTAAATGAATGGTGATTTTTAAATCAATACAACTGTAGTATTTTCCTATGGTAAAAATATTGAAAGTAAGATATATAATACATACTATGATTAAGATAACTCAGAAAATCAAGCCTGACAAATGGTTGAGCTCTGCTGGACGTGTAAGTATGAATTGAAAATGTAGATACTAAAGCAATATACCAGTGGGGCTTTTGTGGGTAAACCTATACATTATCAACAAAAATAATTTGGTTAAATATTTTTCTCATCTCTGTTCGTTTATCACAAAAATAATTTAACTTTTCTAATTCAGTGTTCTTGTACGATGATGAAATTAAAATATTGATCACACACTGACCTAGGGTTTTGTTTTGTTGTTGTTATTGTTTTTGTTTTGCTTTGTTTTTGTTGCTATTTTGCTTTTTGTCAACCTAACACAAGTTAGTATTATCTGGAAAGAGAAACTTTGACTGAGAAAACACTTTCATCAGATTTTCTGTAGGCATGATACAAGGCATTTTCTTCATTAATGGTTGGTGTCAGTAGGTCCAGCCATGATAGTACCACCATTGTACAAGTGGTCATATTCCTTCCTCTATGTACTCTCTCTCTAAGTTCCTGCCTGGAATTCCTGTCATGACTTCCTTTTATGATGAGATACAATTGTAAGTTGAAATAATATTACTTTCCTTCCCAAGTAGCTTTTGGTCATAGTTTGTCTTTTTCTTCTCTCTCTCTCTCTCTCTCTCTCTCTCTCTCCTTTTAAAATCACAGCAGTAGAAACATAAAGGTTCAAAATTCTTAATTGTATACAATTTTTACTTTTTGCATAAAAGAAAATCATTAACCCATTATAATTGGAGTTATTTGAACTAAATAGATAAAATGATAATTTCTGAGGAATTTAATATCTCACATTCTAGATGCTAAATAAATTTAGGGTTTATAAAATACTAAGACAGCATTTACCAGGACATGTACATAGCAGGACAGGTACACATATAAACTTATAGTGACTGTGAGGACTTAAGATCTGTACAAGCTAAAGCCAGAAACAATTCTATCATAGATAGGGGAGATGATCATGAAGTCTTACCCCTAGCTAGGTAGTTGTGATTGACAGTTCTTGGGAGCAGAGGTGTCAATTGTCTTTAAGTATATGCCCCCTAGTACACTGCCAACCTAGTTCCAGTGGAACAACACACATGCAAAAGTATGTGGGCAGCACGTCTTGTACATAATAGATTCAATAATAAAAGAGAACACAAAGTTGGTTGGGTAGGCAAGGTGGGGTGGATATAAAAGAAATCAAGGGAAGGAGAGAAATATAATAAACATACATTGTATAAAATTATTAAAGAACTAAAAAACCTCACAAAATAAAATAATGAGCAAAAAAAAAAATCAAAATAAGAAAGTTACCCAATTTTGGCTCATGGAAAATATTTCTCAATGATGCCTCTAACGTCATTGATGTAAACAGAACTCTGCAAAATATACTGTAGCTTTCAAACACTAGAAAGTTTAATTGAAAGTCTGTTGAGATTTCTACTTTTCTGTTTTCATGAATTTATTTAATTCTGCCAAATTGGATGTTTCTATTTTCATGGAAAATTTAATAATGTTTTTCCTTCTAAAATTTTTCTAGACATTTAGCATATTGCCAGGCAAAATACTAGCTGAATTTTATATAGTGCATACAGTGTAGATATATAGAATAAACTCTAAAATATATATGGAAATGGAAATTAACAAAGAGAGAGAATCTGAATAAATAACCCTCCAATAGAGTAGGATAAATATTCATATTGCCTAATTCAAAGGCTTACTATAAAATCCCTACTATCAAGACAGTGTGTTATTGGAGCAAAAAGAGGCATTGTGGACTAGTATTATAGAACAGAATAGAGACCAGAAATTGGCTAATAGAAGTGTAAACAACTGATTTTCATATTATTAAAAATGTTTGTTCTGTTGTATCTTGTTGAGTTTTGTGAAGACATTTTTTTCAAATATATTATATATTTTATTATTCTTATATAAGATAATATATAAGAAATGAAAAACTTTCCTGAGCTCTTTAGCATATAATCACGGCACACTTAAATACCTAACATGGGAGCTCTCCTGCAGAAGAGTGAATGGCTTAGATATTACAGCAAAAGAATACTTCATATCCTTGTGGGTGTAATTTCACAGGAGACATTATCACATGCTCAGGTAGAAGCTTGGCAGTAGTTAGTATCTCAAACTTTCTCTTTTCAGGTAAAGACATTTTCTGCTCTAAGCTTTACCATCCTCAAAAACTATGACCAGTTCAAGGATGTGGTCATTATCCAGGCTATATAAAGGAAATTAAATTATTCGGATCTTCCAGAAGGAATGAAAAGCTACACTAATCCAATAAAAACACACACTTACCAAATTTGTAAAAGAACTTTACCTAGCTGTTAACTGTTTTCAAAAGTAGAACAATATAAAAATAATGTAGTATCATAAAAATTTCTAATCTCTCTAACAAGCAAACAGTGGAAATGTACACAAAGAGATCCATCACTTGATCTTCGCTCAAAGACATGATTAAACAGCAATGTAAACATGCATTTTAAAGTTATTTATTATCAAATTTATTATTAGAGCTGAAAATGTTTGTTAATACACAAGATAATACTTATTAGAACATGATTCTAATTATTTGCATCCTAACAAGGAAGTAAATCACAGTTGGGTTAGGCTTTGAAGACCATGGAGTTCAGGAGACAACTGACGGTGGTGGTTCTCAGAAGTTCTTGCATAGACGGGTAATGTCCCTTAGAGGGTTTCACCTACATGGCCTGTGCTCTAAACACATACAGAAATGAGGCTTTCAGAGCAAAGTTGTGAGGGTTTGAGTTCTGAGTCCAGACGTTTGGTTGTGACACTTACCAGCTGTCTGGTTTTGGAAATCTACCTGAGAGCACATGTCATTACCTATAAGAACAAAAATAACTGCAGTCCACAAATTGATTGTCATGTATGTGATTCAACAGACCTGGCATAGTATTTACAAATGGAAGTGGAGAAGAAACAAGTGTTGGTACTACATTTTCTTTTAATTTTCATGATCTTTAATATTGTAAAATTTATATTAAACTAGTATTATATTTTAATGTCCCAACATTTTTAGTGTGAAGACACAAAACGCTGATTATATAAATAAAAAATAATTTTAAAGGAGCTTTATATTCTATTCTCAGAAAGCAAATTTATATTTTCTTGTAAAGCTTTGCTCACATTTTAAGTAATGGATTCTTTAATGGATGAACTAAAGGCCACTAATATTTTTTTTATTGCCTGAAAAAAAGTGTCCTTGTATGTGCATTTAAACCTATTTTGAGGACTCATAGAGCATTATGTTAGTAATACAATTAGTATAGGATGAGTTTTGGATATTAAGGATTTTTTATGCTGGTTCAACAGTGTAATTTCATGTATTGGCTAGAATTTCATTTTCCCTGTCTTTCATCTCTGTGTCAATACTTGTTTATATCATGATCATATTATAGATTATAAATGCCATGTTTTTGTTACCTCATGGGTTCTAAATTAATTGAGCTCTATGGGTAAGAACTTGATGTTAACAAAGCTTTGGCATGCTAATTAAAACTTTAAATAAATCTGAAGGGAAAGGCAAAGCATCCTAACTATAAGATCAGAAACAACAGTTTGATTCACACTGAAGGCAGACCCAATGGCACCCCTGTAGTGTCTGCTCAGATTAAGCATGGTGTAAATTTTCATTTCTTTAGAAGAGTAATACCTGCTGTGTATAAAGCATTTTATCTACAATGTCTTCTTGTGGTGGTGATCTTAATATTATTAATATTTTATCTACTAAAAATAAAATTCTCATCACTTAAAAAGCTAACACTGTGTACAGTTTAATAGTTTGGTTTTTCTTTATTTTAATGTCTTAAATGTTTAAAAGGATAGACTTTTATTTATTTATTTTGGGTGCTCATATGTACTTGTGGCATTATGTGTGTGTACAAGAGTAAAAGGGCAACTTGTGGTAGTCTGTTATCTCCTTCTACCATTTAGACTCTGGAAAGCAGACTCAACTTGCAAGGTGTTGTGGCAAACACCTTTTTCTGCTAAGCCATATTGCCTGCCTATCTTACTGTTTCAGAGGCTATGATGGTGTGTGAGAAAATGAATGTGCAGAACTCAATACCTTTTCTTTTCTTAATTCTGGAATATTTGCTTCTAAATATTCCCTCCCATCATCATAAAACTCTTCCTTTGAAACAACAAAAAAAGAGTCTCGACTGAAAATGTATCTGTCACAGTGCTATGAATATAAACACTATTTCCTTGGTATTATTACCATCGCATATTATGTCAACTAAATTTTGTTAGTGGAATCAAATGAATAAAGTATCTGTATTCACATAAGAATAGAATTATATTTCAGGGTTGAGCCCTGAAAACAGAGGAAGATCATAGATTCTGTCTGTTCGTGAATATCAGAGGTTAAATGTAAAATTCATTAAGGTCTACAAAGTCTTTATTAATCCAATTGACTTCAATATGTATCATTATAACTAGTCCTTTTCCTTGCCCATGGCTCTGCAAAACCACTGGTCTGCTGTTTTTTATGCTTTTTGCTATTAATTTAAAATTGAGATTTAATTAGTGGAGTCATAAAGTATTTCATACTTGTGACTTCTCAGTTTGTGTAGTTGATATGAGGTGCATCCTAGTTTTTACATACATTAGTCTTATATTCATTCCTGTGGCTGAGTAACATTCAACCACATACATAGTAGGTTAGTTGATTGATAATTATTTAATTACTTTCTAGTTTTGACTTTCAGAAACAGATCTTTTATGTGAAGAGCATATCATCAGTGTTTTGTTACTCTCTTTTTTTTTAAGTCATTCTTATGGTTATAGTTACTGGAATGCTAGGACATTATGTAAGAAACTTAATATATGCATTTTATTTTATTAAGGGATAGAATGAAGGTGATGTGAAAAAGAAAAGGCAAATAATAGAGCAGGAAGGGTTAAATAGAGGGAAGGACAGATGGGCAGGGCAGAGAAGGGAGTATAGGCAGTGATAATAATAAAGACCCACTTAAAAGTTATATAGAGACTTACTATTGTGGAAATTTCATATGCATACATGTATATGTATATATAGCCATATGTAAAAGGAGTTCAAAATTATACCCTATAAAGGGAACAATGTATATCAATGACATCACTGACTATCAAATAAAATTTCTGGTGACATTAATGGTTTATGTCTTTTTGACCTGTAGTTCATGAGGTCCTATGAACCCTTCCAAATATTTAAGACCATTGATGTTGCTTTTGATTACCCTGCAGCACTTGGTGGTAAGACCTTCTTCTGAATATAACATATACTTGAGTCATTAGATGTGGATAAATCAAGCTGATACTCACCTGAAAGCTTCACCATACTGGTTAGTATTCATAGTGTTAGAAGATTCTACTCATGTTGTCAGTGGATACAAGTAGTGAACATTTGTAGCAGATGAGCAACTTAGTCTTCATGTGAGTCTCTTACCAATTGGAGTGGAAACTATCTCTGACTCTATTGCCTGCCATTGGATCCCCTTCCTCTAACTGTGCTACCTGGTCGGGACACAGTGGGAGAGAATACACTTAGTCCCACTGCAGCTGGATGTCCCAGGGTGGAGCAGTACTTATGTAGGGGCTTCCCATTCTCTAGAAAGAAGGAAGAGCAATGGGGGGGAGAGGAGTGTAAGGGTGGATCTGGGAGAATACAGGGGTTATTGATCAGGATTCAATGTGAACAAATAAATTAAGTATTTGAAAAATAAGCAATCAACAGTCTTACCCAGATGTGTAGCTTGTGAGTCACAGTAAAGACTGGCCAAGAACGATATGCCTACTGGTACAATAATGATGTATATGCAACAGGATATGGATCCTGTTTCTGGATAGATTTATGACCCATTTCACAAAACAGAAATCATGCCATATACTTTTAACGCAGCCTCAAATGCATGTCTTCCAAGTTCATAGGGCTTAGGGAAGAACCTAATACTATTATTTTGACAATTGGTCACAGTTTTAAGTTGTCCTCTAATTCCATATCTTTGTGCCTATAGAGTGGTGAGTCACTAAACTGTCAGAGAAGCTTCTATTTTCAGTAGAAGGAAACTAATACAGAGATTGACAACTGGAGTAAAGAATAAGAGACTATAGAGTATTCAGCCTAAGTAGGAAATATATACCATAACCCTCTCAGCATGGCTCAGGATTATCAGGGAATATGGGGGAGGGTAGCAAATGATTGTCATAGCCAGAGATAGTTTATGTCTGCTGCAAAATATTATTTGCCAAACATGATAGCTTCATAGAAACACACAAACTCCCAGTGGCTGTGACTGCATGCACAAGACCTAGAGAAGATCAAGCTAGTCAGAATATTAGTATAGACAAGCAGGGTGGTGGTGACTTATGTCTCCCCGAGCTGAGGAGCTATAGTAAATTGATGATGTTAGAAAGGAGGAGCCAGATTTTTTTCAGGAATGTGACCCCTAGGAGGCTAACCTCAGTCCAGTGGATTATGCTATATCGAACATACTAGCAGCATTACCTAGACTTAGTGGAATTAAGAAAAGAAAGAATGAGCACATGAAACTGGTGGAGAAAATGATGAGGGAAGGATTGGAGAGGACTTGGAAAGAAGGATTTGATCAAAACACAATACTCACACAATCAAAGCTCTCAAGCAATATAAAGTATATAAATAAATAGACAGACAGAAATAAATGCTAAATAGTCAGTTGATAAAGACTGTAATAAACTATTTTGAGCCAAGATAGAAATATACATATGTGTGTATTTGAGTTGGATCAGAAAATAGACATATAAATCTCATTTTCTACAGTAAGGAGTTGGGGTATGAGACACCTAAAACTACAGAGATAAAAATGACAACATGAACATATTTGTAAAAAGTGTATTACTCTATATTTGTGGTTAAAGAGTTGATGCCAGTGTCTCCTGTAAGCAAAAAGACAGGGACACAACACAGTTGACTTCTTTTTTCTTTTTATTTGTGAGATTATAATTTAATAACAATAATCTCATTCTTTTCCTCCATAACCCCCATATGATGCTAACATTTTAAATTTTACATTTCCTAAGTTACTTAACTTTGCAAAATCATGTATTAATAACATCACAATGAAATTAATTTGAGGATGTGGTTGAGGGGGAACATTAACAGCTTACCCTGTTTATTGATGCATTAGTTGAATTTATTAATTTCTTTATTTTTATTTTTAGTAGTTCTTTGAAAAATTTAAACACTAAAATTTTTAAATTAAAATAAAATTGCATCATATATAAATTTTTTTCAGTTGATTCATATGCATGTATATATGCATAAATATATAAACAGCTGGCTCAGTTCCCTTAGTGTTACATGTAAGTATATGATTTGAAGGCTGATTACTTGGTATTGGGTCACCTATTAGGAGGATAATCCTTGGCGAACACTATTTCTCCTGCCTGAAGCATTTCTTACTGGCATGCAGTTCTTTCAATGTGTTTTGATCTTACTCATCCCTCCTCCCAACTTCTTCCAGACCCACCTTTACCATTTCTGTGCAGTTTTCCACTAGAGTGGTTAACTCACCAGGAGCTACAGTTTTATAGAAAAATGACTCTCCATTTTAGGGCAGATTTCAATTATCAATAATCCCTGAGCTAAGGGTAGAGCTGAATTCCCATTTTCTCTCTTCATGCTGGGATTTGAATGTGCTTAGGCAGGTCTTGTTTGAGCTGTTATAATCTCTGTGAGTTCATTCTGGAAGCATCCTTGCTTTATCTAGTAGACAGCATTTCCTTGTATCCATCTACATTCTCTGTCTCTTAGAATCTTTCTGTCCCTTGGTCTGCAATAATTTCTGAGCTTTGGGAGTATGGTGTGTGGGATAGATATTCAATTTAATATTAAGCACTTCATAGTCTTTTATTCTCTGAACTGTGACCAGTTGTAGGTCTCTGTGCTAATCACTTGCCTACTGCCCAAAGGAGCTTCTCTGATCAGAGTTGAAAGATGAATTATTATATAAGTACCATTATGTCATAAGCTTCTCTGATCATGGTTGAGAGATCAACTATTGTATAAACACAATTATGTCATTGGGAGGAATTTATTACAATGTTTGGTTAAATAACAGTAATAGTTACTATTAATAGTAATAGTGGAATTTGCTTAATTGATACATGTAATAGATTTGCTTCTTAAAATCAATACCTCCCTACTTCCTCTATACCCTACACATACTAGGAAATGAGAGTGCTGTGTTAAAAAGGAAATCTCCCTTACATCGGAAACAGAATGGGAAACACTGAGAGATACCGAGAAAAGAACATGCTATAGAATTAGGAATAATGGGCTTCAGAAACTGCATAATTTCCCTGTTTCTTTCTTGATAGATTAAGGGGCAGGAAGAAAACACCTTTGTTAATTGCTCACTTAGTGCCAGGCACTAAGAAGAAGGCACTGGAGAAGTTTTAGTAAGTTTTCTTGTGCTTCTTCACTTTAACACTGTGAGACAAATTTTTTAAACCTTTATGTTAGAGGAAAATAATAAATAATATGAGACTGTAGATAATTTATTCAAGCATGTACATTTCAGCTTTGCTCTTATGAAATGTTTATTCCCTGACAATCATGTCCATTTTATGCTAAATCTGATGTATTCTCAAATAAAGAAATATTATTACATCGAGTTCAGATGTTTAAAGAAAGATACATCTTTTTCTGAATGTTTGACTCAGGGTGTAATGTTTAGTTAATTGGATATCTATTTTCTATATCTGTGCTAATTGATTTAAATTTTGCATTGTTGTAATGATAAATAAGAGTTTAAAAGACAAATAAGCATAGTACTTTAAATAGATCCATAGTGGCTTTGTACATTCTTTTTTTATAAAGACAGCATTTATTGCTACTGTTCTGTAAATATTTTATCTTTTCTGTTGCAGTTAAATCTTGGCATGCGTCTTTTTAAGAGAATCTTGAAGAGCACTGTACTTGTTCATTCTTCTCTACCTTTACATCAGTGGTGTAAATAAGGATGCTGCTGACACAGTGAAGCCAGAAAGTGATGAGGGCTAGCAGTCATTCACAGAATTGCTGCTATTACTCACGTCATTGTCATAGGAACTATTTTGTTAGTATATAATGGGAAAAATAAACACAATGCTGTATTGGTGATAAACATATCCATACTTCTGGTGTGCAACCAGAAGAAGATCACGGCAGGCTTGGCTAAACTGGCTGGATCTCCTTGAGTTTTCTTATTTTCATCTCTAATAATCAAATCCAGGACTACATTCACGCATCCATGCGTGTTTTTTTAATCAGTAGCTTGACATTCTCAATTTGACAAAAAAATTCATGCATTTTGGTAATAACTGATCAAATCCTCATACTAACAGTGGTGGTATATACGTAAAGCTTTCATGATAAACAGAAGCAAGGGAAATTTCCCTGCCTATTACTAAATTTGCTGTAACATCTGCTATTTCATGAAAGGATTTACGAATACGTTCAAATATGAAAGGTACAGATAAATTTTTCTCAAGCTGTTTTTGGCTCTGTCATTCACTTGGTC
The DNA here is from genome assembly GCA_019843965.1 of Rhynchomys soricoides. Taxonomy (NCBI): domain Eukaryota; kingdom Metazoa; phylum Chordata; class Mammalia; order Rodentia; family Muridae; genus Rhynchomys; species Rhynchomys soricoides. Next base: position 3,877,733 of record JADRCH010000241.1, read on the forward strand.
TGCATGGGTGTGTTTGTCTATGTTCTTACACATACAAGGAAATTATTCTTGTGCATTAATGTGGAAAAGGACTTTTTTGTGCTTAGTCAGAAACCGATATCCATAAAGACACCAATCAGCTGAATGGCCTCCCCGCACCCTCTTTTCCTGTTTCTTAAGAAGGCTTCATTTAACTAAGGCATGATGGAGACAGCAAAGAGCCCAGCTGAGCCTTCCCATCTTTGTTTAGCTTAACAGGACAGGTTAGTGCTTTGCAGATGGTGCATTTTCAGATTAATAATCCTGTTGAGGGCATCTAACAGCAGTAGCTATTAGATGATGTCATTTGAAATTTGATTTGCTTCCTAGGTTAAAAGACACAGATCTCATTTACGGGGCAAAATACCTAGCATCATGAAAAGAGGGCCTTCTGCTTTGCTTTCTCACCCAAGGACATTTTGCAGAGTTACAAATCAAGGTTACAGTAAAAGTCATCAAACGGCAGAAAACTGAACCACAGATTGCATTTTTCAGACGCTTCTCCCACTTATTAGGTTATAGCAAGTGGTAACTGTGATAGTAGGGACATTGGTATCTTTGTATCATGTTGGAAGAAATAGAATTCCCTGGTATTACAGCTGCATTTTTGATTTGTCATTTATTTGGAATAAATAGAGGGTGGTATGCCAGTTGCTATGGAAACCAGCCCTACTTTGGAGCAGTGTAAGACCTTTAAGCACGTTTTAAATTGCTTCCTTCTCATTATGTTTCTGTGCTAGAGAACATGTAGTGTGTAATTAAATAGAAATGAAGGTTTAATTAAAAAATTAAATTACATTTTCTAGATTGTCCTCTGTGTGCAATAAAATCAAGAGACAGCATTGATACAGACAAAGCTGATTGGATGAGTATGTTGAAAAGGACAAAAACATAATCTTCCAGATCTCTCTCTCTCTTTCTCTCTCTCTCTCTCTCTCTCTCTCTGTGTGTGTGTACATGAGAGAAAAAGAAAAAATGGGGGAGAGAGAAACATGCGAAAAGGGATGTTTCAATATCTATTGATACATAAAAATGAGAAATAATGATCTCTTTCATAGCTGGTTATTAAAATATACCAATTCCACATTAAGCTTGACTATAAATATAGGGAGGGACTAATATGTAGATTATAAACTGATACCAATTGAGTTAAGAATTATGTTGAGACAGGAAGATAGTTTTTGCAAAAGCAAATTTAGAGATTATATTTAACAGAAATCAATGAAGATATTAATTAGCAGATATCCTGGAATTACATGCACATCAATTAGCTAGAATATAAATATTTTCATGAAAGAATATGTTTTAGAAATAGGAAAATGTGGTTTATTAAAAATAAAATGGTATTCCTGGGCTCTGAAATTAAAAAAAAAAGTTTACATGTAGACTATATGTTAATGCAGACACATACATATAGGTCCATAGAACATGAGGTGAATCTTAGTGAGAACTATACACACAATCTGGTCACTCTCCTGCACTCACAAGGTTTCGAGAGCGTCCACATACACTAAAATGCTCTGGACCATTCTGAGCTAAGAAATGCAGGGCAGCTACTATTTTCATGCCATAGATAAATGATTCACACAATGCCATCTGAGCTACATATGAACAACCAGGGAATTGATGCACCTGGCTTCTAATCATGTAGACTTTGTATTTGTAAACTAAATTTGGGAAGCATGTACTGTTTACTTAAATAATGCAAAGATAGCATAAAGTGCTAGGAAAATTATACACTGGCTTTCAGATTTATAGAAAGTGTACCAAGTGCACTCTAACATTAAAATTCATCACCTATAAAAATCACAGTGTGTGTGTATGTGTGTGTGTGTGTGTGTGTGTGTGTGTGTGTAAGAGAGAGAGAGAGAGAGAGAGAGAGAGAGAGAGAGAGAGAGAGATTTTAAAGTAGTTTGTAGTTTTCTGGTACATGCACATGGTTTCTGTATGCTTGTTAAGATTTGATTTATATGTGAATTACTGCATGCCTGCTGCTGTGGTCTATAGGATTACCATTTTGTGAGTGTGATGTCTCCGCTTAACTAGGTGCTATTTATGGTTAGTAGTTTTTGGTCAATCAATCCCAGACTACAGAGGAGCCCTTGTGGCATTCAAGCCCTGTGCTACAGAGAGATTGCATGGAGAACTACAGAAACAATTTCTCTGTAATAGTAGGATCCTTGCTGGTGGTAAGCAGCTGCTAGCCCAGCAGTGGTGAGACCTTCAGATGGCTGGTACGAATATGTTCACAGCATGCTGAGACATACTCAATTCTGTTTAAGCACAGTGAAGCCACAGCCCATTCTGCAGTAGTGTGCTGCCTTCATCCTAGTGAATATAGATACTTAAGCATAAAAAAGATATGCTGTTCTATGCATAAATTTTCACTTTCAGAAATTTGCACTTTGTAAATAATGACCAAGCATTGCTCCTGGCTGTCAACTCTTAAGGGCTTCCTTGATATAAAAGAATTGGTTAGACATTTGATTTTTCAAAAGGATCAGCCAAGTAAGCTACTGTTAAACTATATCAAGAAGTATTGTCTAAGCAGAGGGATGTCAGGATTTAATAATGCCTCTGTCCTTGGATGAGAAGAGGGTCATGGCAAATGTGAACAGAGGAGTAAGGGAGAGCCTAGATGTACTGGTGATGTTTCTTTTGTCTTTAGAAAAGCTGGGCTTAAGTAACCTCTGTCTCAGTGTTTTTCACACTGACATTGACGCCTGGGTCTCTGGATTTTTAAAGCTACTCTGGTATAACAGATGCTTTCCTTTATATTAAATTTTAAAATAGGGAAAATTAATCAAAACTTTAAAAAAGTTGGGAGTTATGAGATTGAAGGCAAAAGGGTTGCTTCAGCAATGCCACTCGAAAGCCCGGTTGACTATAGAGGTGAGCCACTCAGGTGGACCACTAAGCTGCACCAGCAGTTTGTGCACTTGTCTAAATTCGGTTTCGATGCTAGAAAGTACTTAATGACATTTATAACCTATAAAAGAAGTATGGACCGTATTTCTAATTACTCTCCCGTAGTAAACTCATTTTGACATATGTTGAAAGTCTGACATTAAACACAACATACGAGGTCTCCATCCTGGAAGACAGATTCATTTTATTATACATGGTGCATAAATATCCAACAAAACAAAGGGATTTGTTGACTGAAAAGATACAGCCAATAAGGGATAAGAGTGGTGTCGGCTGATTTTTATTGTCGACTTGACACAACCTAGAGTCACAATTGGAAGGGAGACTCCAATTGTACAATTTTTTTGATTATATTGGCTTGTGGCCATACCAGTGATAGAATGCCTTGATTGATTATCTCTGGGGGAAGGCCCAATCCAAGACAAGTGGCACCATCCCTTAGGTAAGCAGGTCTGGGCTGTATAGGAAAGCAGGGTGAGCATGAGCCAGGGAGTTAGCCAGTGTGCAGGGTTCCTCCATGTGCTGCTTTTCAGTTTTTGATTGACTTGCTTCCCTGACTTCTTTTGAGGGTAGACTGATCTGGAAGTATAATATGAAACAAACCCTTTCTTTTCCTAAGTTGCTTTTGCTCATCATGTTTCTCAGGGTCAGGAATGACATAGAACAGGAACTGGCTTTGATAAAAGAAAAAATAAAAAAGGTAGGATTAGACCAAGAGAAATAAAGGAAATTGGTGTCTTGCTTATTTAAGTGATTATGATAGTTTAATTATAATTTAGATGTATTTTAAATAATAGTTTATCAATGCATAAGAGAAAAAACATTTCCTCATACCCAGCTATTTATGCAAATGTGTAAGGTACAGTTTGATGTTACAAGATATCATACAACTATGATAATTTTACCAAGCTGAGTAGCCTTTTATCTTCTCAGTCTTAATATTTTTTCTATTAAGAGCATTCTAATTCTTCTTTGGGAACGTAATTATTTTGAATATATATCATAGGATGTTGAATACATAGGCACCCTGCTAGGCTCTAAAATACTGTGTCTCACTCCTTTGCTATGAATATATTTGACAACCCATTATCTAACCTGTCTGACCCTGTGTAACATGTCTGTGCCCTCCACCCCTGGAACCTTTCTTCGCTTCCCCTGTTTAACCTGTCTGTGCTTGTCCCCCTCTGCAGTACCACTGGTCTGTGCCCTCCTTCGATGTAACCTGTCTGTGCTCACCACTGTTGGAAATTTTAATCCAGCAACATGGCTACTCTGATCACATCCAGAGACCTTCTAGGTCTGTGTGATCCCAATGGAATGCAGACATTACCTAGTACTTACCTTTAATCCCTCTGGCTAGATTCCTTTAGTGCACACCTTTAATCCCACACAATGACCTCTAATGGAGGGGCAGAGAAGGTGATGAATCAGAGAAAGTTTTGACAAAATGAGTCAGAGATAAGATATGCCCTTTTTTTTTTTTTTCAAATTCAGGGCCTCTATTTTTCATTAATAGTTCTTACATATACATATGTTAGTTTGTATGCAAATGGGCCTCATATACTCATAGGGAATTGCATTATTGGAGATATGACCTTGTTGGAAGAAGTGTGTCTCAATCTCTTTCTGCTGCTTTGGATCCAGATGTAGAACTCCAAGCTCCTCCAATGCTATCTCTGCCTATACACTGCCCCCCATGATGACACTAAACCTTTTAACTGAAAGCAATCTCTAATTAAATCTATCCCTTACAAGCTGCCTCTGAATTCCTTTTGTATTGACCTTTTGCCGCTGGGCAGGGAGACTAACCTTAAGACTGGTTTGTTTCCCAAGTGAGACTCCTTGGAGAAAACTAATACTTTATTTGCAATTGGTTATCAAATGAAGTTAGCTCCTTAATGAGGGATGCAGATGTGTACCCAATTGTCTCAGTCCTAGGACCCCATGTGGTATAGACCCAAACAGTCTTTGCAAATGCTGCTTCAGTTTCTGTGAGTACATATTATGCCATCCCTATTGTGTTTAGAAGGCTTTGTTTTCTTGCTGTCCTCTATCCCCTCTGGTTGTTACACCTTTCAAGCATTCTCTTGCCTAGACTTCTCTGAGACTTGTGGGGAGGGATTTGATGGTGTCATCTCATGTGGGTTGAGTTTTCCAAGGTCTCTCACTCTCTGCACATGGTCTGGCTTTGTGAGTCTCTGTATTTGTTTCCATTTGCTGCAGAAGGAAGCTTCTCTGATGATGGCTAAACAAGACACTGATCAATGCAGATAGCAGAATATCATTATGAGTCATTTTGCTGCTATATTCTTTTAGTAGAATATTAATATTTGGTTTTGGCTTTCTCCTAGGTCTCTTGGATATCTACTCTCAGGTTCTTGACTATCCAAACATTTTGGTATTGGTTTTGTTTCCCTGATATCAAACCAGAGCTTGTTTGGATACTGCCACAAACTTTGTGCACTATTATATCTTGCTGTGTATCTTACATGCAGGTAACAGTTGTAGACAGAAGGGTTTGTTATTGATGTTTACTCTTCTCCTTTCGGAGCACAAAGAGTGCCTTCAAGTACCATGGACAGTACTGAGTATGTGTGAAGGCTCTAGGTAGGCACCATCTCACCTCCTCTATGTTCAATGATTTGTGGCTTCAGCAATAAATAGGGTCTTACTTTGAGTTTATGGAGAGCAACCTTAGTAATAGCCAGATTGCTTGGGTGTTCCTTTGGAGCATTTTGGCCAATAACTAGATTAGTTGTACCCCATTCCTTATTCTTTGTATAAAAAGCTTTATTTGGCAAGGAGAGATGTCCAGTTTAGCCCTGTCTCCCTTGTTATTTAAAAATAAAAAAGCAATACTAATGTTCAATAAGATAGATATTACCATAAAAAGTAATAAATACGAGATTTTAATTCATTAATATTTTGTTAAAATATTTGTGAAATTACTACTCACTTTAAATTCATACACAGACATCTATGGATATATTGAATGATTTGACACAGTTAATGTTCCTCAACCACAAACTATTTTTCATAAAGGGTATCAGCAGGATTCATATGTTTGCCTTGGAGACCTACTTTGGGGTACAGAATAAAATATGATGATCTGTCCAATAATACAATGTAATTGTTAGTATCAGTAATAAATGGTAAAATCTTACTGCAGTATTTTAAATATCATCCATTTATTATAGACTAAAATTGTAAAGGAGCAAATGTACAAATGAAGAATTCAATTAGAGAAGAAAGAATGGCTAAATAATTACAAAGTTATTTTATAAAACATAAATCAATATATCATAGTTTAAGAAAACCTGAAAGTCAGTTGTTTTTCTAAAAATAATTAGAAGATACTCAGTGATATGTGGGATTAAAGGAATCAGAGGGGTCAAGGACACCATAAGAAAACCTACAGAATCAACTATCTTGAGCCCATAGGTGGTCATAGAGACTGAACTGCCAACCAGAGTGCATGCTTGGGAAGAACCTATACCCTCTGCACACATGTTAACAGTTGTCCAACTGTCTCTTCATGTATGACTCCATAAGTTGTAGCAAGGGCTATGACTACATGGCCTACTTTGGATCCATTTCCCCTAACTGGGCTGCATTGTATAGACTCAATAGATGAAGATGTGCCCAGTCCTACTGTAACTTGATATGCCAAAGTTGGTTGATATTCATGGAAGAAGAAGTATAAGAAGATCAATAGGAGAGAGCGGAAGAAAAAGAAGGGGACTGAGAAGAGAGGAAGGGGGGGAAGCTGCGATCTGTATGTAAAGTAAATAAATAACTTAATAAGAAAGTAAGATTTCTTGTACATTTTTTGCCATGTTAATACATTTCTATGCCAGCAGATATAGTTTAAAATGCAAATAGAGAAATGAGTCAATCAGTTTTAGTTAAATTCTTTTTTGTTTTCCTTAAATACTCTATAGTTATCTCTTTACAATGATCAGTGGAAGAATACAAACAGGCTTTAAAGTGTATTTCACTGTTTCACATGACTCAAGCCTAAATTGCTCGTTACAATTTCATCCTTTTATGTAAATAGGAAGAAAAGACATGGGAGCTCCAATTTGTCCAAATAGCTGAATGATTGCCTATAAATTGACTTGTGATTTCATTCAAATAAGTTTCACAAGTTATACAATCACGGTTTAAACCATATTTTAAAACAGTCCAACCCTGTATTTCTCACCAGTTGATCCAAAGGAGTAAGCATGCATGGTGACCATAATTGCATTGGTATCCAATAGCATGAGGTCAATTTAGGTGACACCTGTTCCCTTTCTCGGTAACTCTCATATAATATACAAGAATCAAAGCTGAGCATGGTCGCTCACACCTTTACTGCCAACACTTCGGAGGCAGACAGACACAGAGAATCTCTGAGCATTCAAGGGCAGCCTGCTCTACATAGTGAGTTCGAGGCTATCTTGGGTTATAGATTGAGACTCTGTCTCAAAAACAAATAAATCCCAATAGAACAGTAGTTATAAACAGTTTTATTTTATTTTTTGTAAGCCTAATCAATAGATATAATTTTAATGGAGTTAGCCTTTACAAAATATCATGAAGCACACTCATGATCGGCAATTTAAAGAAATGAACCAGCCTAGAACAATCTTCATATGACCAGATATGAAATTTCTGTTCCAATACAGGTAACCAAGGTTTATATGATACCTATGCATAATGCAAAGGTGAGTTCTAATTTTCTAAGATAATTGTATTAAGGGTTTTCCAATAACTTAAAATTTTAAGTTTTACTTATTATGGACATAATGTTCCACTGAGAGTGTGTCTTGAGTTTGAAAGAAGAGATAATAATTCTAGGGTTGGATTACTGTCCTTTTCACTGGACATTCCAAGAAAAACATGTCTTCTGTGCTTAATGTTTAGTACAGAAAGTGTTTATATTCATGAAACATTTGCCAATGGATTTTTAAAATATCTGATAAAAAGAAATTTCTGTACTGTAGAAACCAGTCCCAGGTTGTTCTAAGACAGGTTGTCTTTGGTTTCTTTCCTGCAATGAGTTGGAATGACCAGTTTATATGGTTTACATGATGACATGATTTCTTTATATATAACCTCACTATGGCTGCTTGTGTGTCCTCCTGGCAAGGCTTACAGCTTTCTCCAGATTGTATAATAGGGTAAAAGCAAAACTTCCTTAGCTTCCTCACATACCATGGAATAGAATAAATTATCATTTCTATATTCACTGTATAGGTTGGCCAATGGTCTTATTAATATACACATATAATTGATCATTTGTCATTTTCTATGACATTCACAGTTCCTCGCTGTAGAAGAGTGTACAGACAAGTGAATGAATACATAGAGATTGGGTTATTTCATATGATTTTACAGGGAAATATAATCTGACTACTGGGTCCCAATTACTTAATTCTTTCCACAAACAAAATTCACTACAGTCTTCCATGTTACACAAAGTATTATATTTTTACATTCTAAATCTAGGATCTCATCCTCTACTGTGAACCTAGATAGGAATATGCTTGAGTAGCTTATTGGTAGTGCTGTGTTCAAAAACCTGTTAGGTTTATAGAGTAGTTGTTCAGGGTTACATAATGCATGAGAATAGTCACTATTCCAAAAAATGGAAAATAAGAGAGAGGCATCTAGGAGTATTTGTTTTAAGTCAGTTCTTGAATGCAGCTGGAATCTGGAGGAAACATTTACCAAGACATTCTCCAGCAACAGCTCATTGTAGCTCCTGGTTGTACCCATCACTCTCTTCCATTGTCTTCCATTGTCTTGAGACTTGAATGTTGTTGCGTTCTGTAAGTAAGGAGTCAGTGTTTTAAACCTGCCTTCTCTTTATATGTTTTATTTTCAATGTATTATTATTATTTGTTGTTTCTGTTTTTAAATCCAAAGTGAAAGCCATTGTACCATTTGATTTTCATAAAACTTGAGATTTTCTATGAATATTTTTAAATATTAGATGCAGTTTGGCATTCTCAGATTTCTTAAGGGAACTATATTTTCTTATGCTAAATATTTAAATAAGTTGTTGAAAGACAATTTCCCTGGTACACTTAAGAGAGACTATCTAGGCGACACACTCTTGAAATCTTAAGATTTTTTTCTAAGGGATTCACTCTGAGTCAGTTTTTGATTGAAAAGTAATTGTTTGCTCTGTCCTAAATATGCCTCAATACATGAATCATTTATATATAAAGAAATATTACCTTGGTACAGTGACAGGCAGGTAGATCAATGGTATAAAATTGAAGACCCAGAAATGAACCCACACATCTACGGTGACTTATCTTTGACAAAGGAGCTAAAACTCTCCAGTGGAAAAAAAAAGACAGCATTTTCAACCAATGGTGCTGGTTCAACTGTTGGTCAACAGGTAGAAGAATGCAAATTGATCCATTCTTATCTCCCTGTACAAAGTTCCAGTCCAAGTGGATCAAGGACCTCAATATAAAACCAGATACACTGAATCTAATAGAAGAGAAAGAGAGGAAAAGTCTAAAATGCATGGGCACAGGGGAAAAGTTCCTGAACAGAACACCAAGGGCTTATGCTCTAAGATCAAGAATTGACAAATGGCCTCATAAAATTGCAAAGCTTCTTTAAGGCAAAGGACACTGTCAATAGGTCAAAAAGGCAACCAACAGATTGGGAAAAGATCTTTACCAATCCTATGCCTGATAGAGGGCTAATATCCAATATGTATAAAGAACCAAGCAGTTAGACTCCAGAGCTCCAAATAACCCTATCAAAAAATGGGGAACAGAGCTAACCAGAGAATTCTCAACTGAGGAAACTTAAAAGAAGGGCCAAGAAACACCTAAAAAAATGTTCAACATCCTTAGTCATCAGGGAAATGCAAATCAAAACAACCCTGAGATTCCACCTCACACCAGTCAGAATAACTAAGATGAAAACCTCAGGTGACAGCAGTGCTGGTGAGGATGTGGAGAAAGAGGAACATTCCTCCACTGCTCATGAGATTGCAAGCTGGTACAACCACTCTGGAAATCAGTCTGGCAGTTCCTCAGAAAACTGGACATAATACTACCTGAGGACCCAGCTTTACTATTCCTGGGCATATACCCAGAAGACGCTCCAACATGTAATAAGGACATATGCTTCACTATGTTCATAGCAGCCATATTTATAATAGCCAGAAGCTGGAAACAACCCAGATGTCCCTCAATAGAAGAATGGATACAGACAATGTGGTACATTTACACAGTGGAATACTACTCAGCTAATAAAAACAATGACTTCATGAAATTCGCAGGCAAATGGATGGAACTTGAAAATATCATCCTGAGCGAGGTAACTCAGTCATAAAAGAACAAACATGGTATGTACTCACTGATAAGTGGATATTAGCCCAAACGTTTGGAATACCCAAGATTCAATTCACAGACCATATGAAGCTTATGAAAAAGGAAGATCAAAATGTGGATGCTTCAGTGTTTCATAGGAAGGTGAACAAAATACTCACATGGGGAAAAATTGAGACAAAGTATGGAGCAGAGACTCAAGGAAAGGTCATCCTGAGACTGCCCTACCTGGGAATACCTTGCATATATAGCCACCAAACCCAGACATTCTTGTGGATGCTGGGAAATGCTTTGTGATGGAAGCATGATAAACTGTCTCCAGAGAGGCTCAGGCAGAGTCTGACAAATACAGAGGTGGATGCTCACAGCCAACAGTTGGACTGAGCATGGGGTCCCAGATTGAGGAGTAGGAGAAGGGACTGAAGTAGATGGAGGGGTTGCAGCCCCATGGAGGGAGCAACAGTGTCAACTGGCCAGACCCACCGGTGCTCCCAGAGACTGGACCACCAACCAAAGAATACACATGGAGGGACCCATTGTGCTGACCACATATGTGGCAGAGGAGGGCCTTGTTGGCCATCAGTGGGAGGAGAGGCCCTTGGGCCTGAGGGTGTTAATGCCCCAGTGTAGGCGAATGCTAGTGAGGGAAGATGGGTGTGGGTGGGAGCACCTTTTTAGAGGCAGGTGGTGGGGGTATGGGATAGGGGGTTTCTGAAGGGGGACCTGGGAAGGGGAAAACATTTGAAATGTAAATAAAGTAAATATCTAATAAAACATATTATCTGTGGTGAAAGATCATCAATATGTCAGTTAGTTCAAAGCTTTATCAAATGAGATTATGTACTTTTCCAGAGAATAAGTAAAACTAACGTGTTATCTATTTAAAAAAAAAAAAAAAAAGAAATATCACCAAAGAAGTGTAACACTGAACTAGCAAATACAAACTTTGCAAACAGAAGGCTAGAGAGTGTCTTACTCTCCCCCTCTCTGTCTCTCTGTCTCTGTCTCTGTCTCTCTGTGTTTGTGTTTTTTATAAAGCTTTTTGATGAGAAGAACATAGTAGATTTAAATTGGAACTAGCAAAGCTATACTTATCAGGGGTAAAATGCATTTCTTTTAACATAGTTATAGATTAATGACCTAGGTGCTAAGATTAAGTTTGCTCATAAATTACATACGGTTGACAAAGTAAACGTCCATTCAATCATTCTTTGAGCATTTACCAACATTACTGAATTGGATATTGGCATGATTCTCAAATGACACTGACTGTAATTATCCACAGAGAATTTGTTTGCATGTCTCGTTTTGAGGCAAATAAAAATAGCAGAAATGAATTATTTTATCTAAGAGCATCTCTGCACATTATAAACAATCTCATACCCTTTAATTACTACAAAAACATCAAAAATTGCAATGAATGAATAAGCCAGAATGACGGGATGTTCATGGGAACTGGTTTTAATAACATCACTTCAAATGCATTGTAAATTACTGGGAATGTTTCATTTAGAACTGAGTTGTAGGGTGATTAAGTGTGATTTGCATAATTTTTCCTCAAAAATGAGCCTAGAATATATTAGCAAATGAAAGCATATTTTAACAAAACATTTAATAATTAAGTATAGGATTTCATATTTATCTTATACAATATTGTGGTAAAGATATTTGAAATGACTTTTTCCATGTATTTATTCATGGAGTCACTAAATCATCCATTCAGCAAACATTTTGACCAATATTCTGCCAAATTTCAGAATGCAAATCCTTACATAATTGCCAAGGCTGAAATTAGTTCTTTTGAAAGAGGTAATCTGTAAACAAGCACCCTTGTAGTTAATTCTGAGAGCCAACCACATACTGGCGAGTCTAGTAATAAAAAATGAAAGATTTGTTTTGCTGTTGAAATGTCAGTGTCTTAGTATACCTATGGAGTGCCTTACTGCTGCAAGAGAGCAACAAATTTACTGACCTTAGCAACAATCCTCAGTCTAGGAAATAATTGTTCTAGCTTCTCAGATGGGATAAATGAGCAACTTATTAAGACTAAACTTAATAAATCTTAACAAAAAAATATTCAAACTCTTGAACACTCAAGTACAAAGCAACACAGCACCCTCACTGTCTCCTCATCTTGCAGGGTAGATCAGAGTCCCAGTTGGTAAGTGAAGAAAATTCATATCTTTCTTTCTAAGCTGTCTCCATTGGGCAGAGGTAAGCTAAAAGGGAAATGAAGCAGGCTTGGGAGGAGACCAGGAAACACCTTGAGGTACATGTCCATAGCCATCTATTTTCAGAAACAATTGACACTCTAAATACAATCAAACATGAAGAAGTGCTGTAACATTTCGTAAAGTCTAGCAGTTCACTAACTCAACCATCTCTTCAGTCTAACTACTGCCATAATAGTTTTGTTATGAGAATACTTCACTTGAAACAAACTGTAGCCTTCAAACCAAAAGACTTGGGACTAATAGGTTATGTATAACACAAGAAGAGTGGCAAGGATATTTCATGTGTAGCTTCTGGGAGCAAAATGTTTGTTTTAAAAATTAGTAGCATGGTGACTATCATTTTACCACCCCTGCAGAAACCTCAGGAGAAGACAGGAAATTCAATATAGAAAGGAGGTTAGTTTAAGTTTTATTATACAAAGACTTTTAAAAGAGCTAACCTAGAAACCTATAGTCCAAATTTTTATTCATATTAGAAACAATTTTAAACATTTTGGTTGTCTTTTCCTCTATGTATAGTTTTATTTAAAAATATCACATACATATTAAAGCTCACTGAGAACAATTCTACATCATTGATATCTTATGCTAGTATACAAATGTTTTAATGCAATTGAACTACTTTCTTTTCTCTAGAAGTATTTTCTATCATTTAATATTAACTATGAATATTTCAATTATTATGACAAGGTCAAGTTTAGTTTAATTTCTGTTTTCTGTCCTCTAGAGAACTTCAGTTGTAAAAGTTTTCAATTTTCTTGAAATGTGAGAAAAGAGTCTTCTATTCTTTCTATCACTGCTCTGAACCCCTCAATAAAAATTTCCAATAAATTCTCTGACAGTGCATCTGATCCCTTTCATTGCGACCAATATCTCCCCATGTGTTTTTAATCTTCTCTTTGATCAGACGCTAGCCCTAGAAGTTTTAATATTGCTACAAAGCTGCAGTACAGACCTTTTTCCTCTCATGGTGAATTTCTACTATTTCCAAATTTGTTCATTATATACCCATTATTTTAAGAAAGACTGCTTCTATTGATTTATTTAAAACAATCCTCAGATTTAATACTATAATAGATGGGCAAAGTAATCAAGAAATGACTATTTTTCTATTTTATTTTAATTTTTTGTTTTAAATTTATTTAATTTTTTTTAACACTCCAGATTTTATCCTCCTCCTGGTCCACCCTTTGATTGTTCCACTTCCTATACCTCTTCCCCACCCCACGTCTCCATGAGGATGTCCCTACCATCTTACCCTCTACCCCACCAGACCCCTCCATTCCCTAGGGACTCAAGTTTCTTGAGGGTTAGGTGCATCTTCTCTGACTAAACCCAGACCCGGCAGTCTTTATACTTGAGAATTTCATGCATGCCTATAATGAAGCATCAACATATAAGCCACCCCCTTCATCTGTGCCTCAATTCCTCCAAGTGTCCAGAAGCTCCAATTTCGTGTTTTCTGCTATGTTGTTGTTGTTGTTGTTGTTTTGTTGTTGGTGTTGTTAACAAATCCCTAAATCCAGCTAGTGCTCACATGCATGTTGTGTAGGACCACGCACTAGATCATGAAAAAAATCTACCAGTGGCCACACATTTAAAAAGATGAATACCTCTTCTCCCAGCAGCCATCAACTGCAAATAGCTCTTCACTAAGGAGGTGGGCCTGGAAAGTACTGCTCCAGCTGTGTCAGAATTTTGATTGGAATTATATCCTGCAGCTGTGGGCAGGTAGCCACAGCTACGAGTTTACGAGTTTACGAGTTCTACAGCAGTGTCAAGACCAGACGTGTGCATTTCATACCATTCCACACCATCATCCCATTCATGTATTTTCCCTCCTTCTCTTTTATGATATTCCCTAATGAGATAAGAGGCCCAGTCCACAGCATGGAATTCCATGTCTTGTACTGGAATCCCAGCAAAAACCCCATGGCTGGGAAAGTTATGGGCCTGAGGTTAGAACATGCTACTAACTTTGCTAAATGATCATAATGTCAAATTGTCTTCTAAGTGTTTATCTTTATATGTATAAGCATACATTGGTCTCAGCCTTTGTCCAGGGACATGTGTTGGTAAAAAAGACTATATTCCCTCTTAGAACTTTGTGAAGTAGGGGTCGATTAAAAGAAAGAAAAAGTAGCCTAAGTCCTGGAAAACAGGAATTAAAATGTCATTTTTTTCTGAAGATTAATAGTAACATGACACACAGCATACTAAAATGTACTGATTGTATAATTAAATGGCATAAAAATTAAATTAAACCCCCAACAATAATAGATTTCTTTCTTATTCAAGAAATCCTTCTTAATGCTCAATCAGACAAAACAAATTCTCAGAAACTGGAACCAATAAAAATGGCCATTGATTCTACTGCTTCAATCTTATTTTGGTATTTAATTATAACCTATAGTTACTAGAACTGGAAATAAATCTTCAATGTTATTTGTAGGCCTGAGATTGATAGCATTTCTGTCAATATTGTAGGAGAGAGCTGTTCATGAAAATGAATGCCCACTTTGGTATCTGAAATCAGTATTTCTGCACTGTGAAAGTCACATACATATGGAATGAGTGATGGTGACA
Source organism: Rhynchomys soricoides (assembly GCA_019843965.1). Taxonomy (NCBI): domain Eukaryota; kingdom Metazoa; phylum Chordata; class Mammalia; order Rodentia; family Muridae; genus Rhynchomys; species Rhynchomys soricoides. The sequence continues at coordinate 3,892,842 of JADRCH010000241.1, forward strand.
AACTTGTGGTAATTTATCTTTACCTTTGCCCATAGAGCAAAAACCAGAAGCAAGGGACCACAGGAGCAATCATATAATAACATTATAGATCATCCATTTCAGAAGCCTGGTTGCCCTACTAACAGAAAAATTTACAGTAGAGAAATATCTGGACAAAAAAAGGTTATAGATATATAATGAGATAAGTTTATGATGCATTGTTATACTAAACATTATCTATAAAAACCAAGATGAAACATGCATCATTCCAAGTTAAAAATAGGAACACGCATTTGGTTGGAATTGGTTCCCACATTGCACGTTTACACTTTTCATCAAGAGGAATAATGTAGAAGCAACACTAAATGGATTTAGCAGGCTGTGTGTGTGTGTGTGTGTGTGTGTGTGTGTGTGTATGTGTGTGTGTGTATGTGTGTGTGTATGTGTGTGTGTGTGTATGTGTATGTGTGTGTGTATGTGTGTGTGTATGTGTGTGTGTATGTGTGTGTGTGTGTATGTGTGTGTGTATGTGTGTGTGTATGTGTGTGTGTATGTGTGTGTATGTGTGTGTGTGTGTGTGTGTGTGCTTGTGTGCAGTATCTGTAAAGGTATTTAAGGAGAGGAACTGGGGAGACATGAAAGACTTGCAGGGAAGCAGGGTAAGTAAAAATGGTGAGTAGTCATGTATGGAACTCTCAAAAATATTTTAAAAATTAAATTTAAAAATAGAAAAGAATAACTATGAAATGAATTACAACACCTCAAATAATGAAGAATCAACACATTCTGTTGCTCAAAAGGTCAAATTGGCAGGAGTAGAAAGGCAACCACTAGAGGCAGTAGGAATTGTAGGCTTAGGAAAATAATGATTTTGCAGACATCAAAATGCTTGTAAATCCAGACAAGGCTCAGCAGTGGATCCTAAATTCACTGGGTGAAAAAGCTAATGGAGAATACTCCCAAAGCGTGAAAGCGCCCCCTCAGAGCCTGACAACCGTCAATGGAAGGGGAGTGTTGTTATAAAGGAGAAATCAGGTGGTCTCAGGATAGAAACACAACAGAGGAACATCAGAATATGTGACCAGCTGATATTAGAGGCTAACTATGAAATGCGAGGATAGCGAAATCGTTTGCAAGTCATCCCTTTTGAACGTGGACTGAGTGATTAACTGCTTGGCCCTTACTTGTGTGTGAGCATCAAAGGATTATATGAAAAATAGCTGATTGGTTGCTTTTTCTTTCATCCGTTATGATTGATCGTACAAGCTTTTGCACTGTTCCTTGTAGGTGGCCAGCTGAGCCCTTTAGTCTTCTGTCCACTGGACTTTATAACATGTCTGCTCAAGTGTGGGTGTCACAGAGTAGGGCTAGGGTTCCACCTTTCTTGTGACATTTCTCTAATGCCTTGGAAGAATGTGAGCTTTTACATACTCCTTTGGAGAACTTCCCACCCTCTTGTGTAGCCCCTTTCCCCAGCTTCAGTACACACACACACACACACACACACACACACACTCACGCACATATGCATGCACACACACAGAGATGGGGGTGTGGTGGACCTTGTCGAGAGACCCTTCCCCGTGCTAGAAATCTTCTTCAAGAATTGAGCACACGCCTTTAATCCCAGCACTTGGGAGGCAGAGGCAGGTGGATTTCTGAGCTCAAGGCCAGCCTGGTCTGCAAAGTGAGTTCCAGGACAGCCAGGACTACACAGAGAAACCCTATCTCAAAAAAAAAAAAAAAAAAAGAATTGAGTTTAGTCTTAACCTGCGCTTTAAACCAACTAAAGATGAAGGATGGAGCTCATCAGCGGTATCAGCGGCCTAGGAAGGCTTATCACCATCAATGTTACTCTATCTCATTCCTCCTGCTCTCTATGGTATGCTTGACGTATAGACCTAGGGATAGGGAGAGGCTTCAAATGAAGGGAATTGAGATTCACCAACTTTCATGGGCTGGAACTCTTCCAGGAAAGAAAACCCACTAAAGTCAGAGTCACTGTAGAAAATATAGTTACTTTTGCTACATATTAGAAAACGAAATTTTCTCTTTCCTATAATTTTTATACTTATGCTATCATATCATTTTATATGTCTATTTTTATTTATGTCCATCTAACTCTTAGTTATGGAGTTCAAAATATCCTGAATGAAATTAAATAATGTACTTTGCTTGTGTTCCAGTTATGTAGAGCTGCAGATGTTCTTTTGTTATGTACGATACTATTTTATAAATTTAGCAAAAATGATTTAATTAGGAAACAAAAAAACAAACAAAAAGCCCCTGAGATTTTGCTAGTGTGGAATTTAAAGTAAGGTATGTTGGTTTCTTCAATGTGGTTTTATGTTATTAATTTTAATTGTGACTTTTGGTGACTCTTCCAGGTTCAGTCACTCTGCTCCATTCTGAGCAAGTATACACTGAAATGAAGACTCCAATTTCAAGGTCATTTTACTAGAAACTGTATGCTCATTTTCTAGACCAAGCAAACCAGTTTATTAACTTTCAAATAATAATGATTTTAGTTTTAAAAAGTATATTTTTATATTATATGTATATTTGCTTGTGTATGTATGTATGTCTTAACATGTGAATGTGTCTATGCATGTTGATCACATGCATGACATATACTCATGGAGGTCAGAAGAGAGCAGTATATACCTTTAGAATTGGAATTGCTACAAATAGATATGAACCACCATGTTGGTGCTGGGAAACAAGCCTCTGTCCTGTGTAAGAGCAACAAGTACCCTTACCCACTAAGCCATCTCTGCAGATTGAAAACCACTAGAATTTTTCTCATTTTATTAAAATCAAGTATATAGGAGCCTGGGACTCATGCTTCTCGTTTTAAAGACTCATATGTTTCAGTGAAATTGGAATTATGAAAAAGGAAGAATTCCTGCAAGTAGACAGCTCTTATTAGAAATAAATAATACATAAATTTTTGGACGTATTTTTCATGGTTAATGTTTTCTAGGTTGGTTTTAAATTTAACAAAATGTTAATAATTTCAAATGAGAAACTATTTTGCTTGTAATGATTAATATACATTTATATAGTTACTAAAACATCTCTATGTATATTTCATACTTTTGTAAAGCATGTTTTTCATAGTTGTTCTTGTAATCACTACAGCACAAACATTTTTCTTTTGTTAGTTAACACATATTGGACATTATCAGATACATTCTAAAGAAGCTAAATGAGGAGAAGCCCTAAGGCTTACTTTTCACTGAAACTTGACAAACTGTGTTCTGGGAAGAAAATGCTCTGTAATCTTCTATCAAATTTACAAGATTTACAATATAGCAATATGTGAGTATGTCCTTTGTTAGGAGGAAATTCATACTGTTTATATATTACTGCAAATTGTACTTACTTGAGTACTTTTTATCAAGAGGATATCAATGACTGTAACTTTACTGTATTTACTTTAGAGTTTGCTGTAGAACAAATGTGTCCAGTGTAATGGTCTTTTCAAGAATTGTTGCTCATAAGACATTGAATTGGTTCTAGACATTTCAAATTTAAAAAATGCATAAGAATTATTTAAATGTCTGGATCATTTATAAGAAATAAGAATATGTCATATATACAATCACAGAAAGTAAGAGGCACATCCTCTATAAAGCAAGTAGAGACTTCATATTGGAATAGTTCATTTAGATTTGAGATGAACTTGAATCTCACTTTCTATTGTTCTTCTTGAACATGTATAAACTCATAGCATCAAATAATGTAGACAGTGGGGTTCAGGTAGCAGCAGCATGAAGCTTTGGGGATTAGATAAAAGGAAAAAGGTGAGATAAATGCTTAATTATCTTTCTATTCTTTTAACAATATCAGTGTAGAGAGAAGGTGAAACATAAGCAAGGCAAGCAAAATTGATTATGAATTCTATTATAAGCCTCCTATTAGAGACTAGCATGCCTCTTGCTGGGATGGAAATTACAGTTCTCATTTTTTTATGTGCAGTCACAATAAAAGTGATTACCTTTTCTAAGGAGAGACAAAGTGAAAGATAAATCACTGAAAAATTGGAGAAGGATAATTCACTAAGAGTTAGTTAAACATAATTGATTAAAATATGCTTATGTGAAGTTCAGCAAAGACATTTTTGGAATCTATCTTCTGTGAGTTGTCAGTTTCATAAAGTGATGGTGGTTTGGGCTGATTCTCTACTATGCATAGATTACTCAGTTCTTATTAAATATTATGGAGCTGATATACTTATATTACCTATCTTACAGATGAACAAGCTTAGAAGTAATTTGTTTAAAGTGACATTGGACATAAACTGGTAATACCATTTTTTTATAGTTACAACATTTATTACCTTTAATAGCTCTGAAATGAAAAATTTTAAGAGAAAAGAAAAGTATCAGAAAATCTAGTTCTGTTTTATAGCAGAGGAGAAAAACTTACAGTATCAGGCATATTTCATTTATGCTGAGACCAAACCGAAGACCAGGGAGCAACTCTGATAGTGACAGTGATTAAACTTCAAATAGTAAGAAAGTTGGAGAACTGAACACTGATGGTGAAAATGGAAAAGAGAATGAGTTCTAGACTATCACAGACGAAAACATAAAGTCCAGAAAGAATTTGGATGAGGATAGAGATGATGGAAAAGAAGTATTTTGATCCAATGTACTAGAAATGGTGGTAAGCTTTGGAACTGTAGGAATTTTTGCTTTCCCTGGATGACTCAAGAAATATTTAGAAGAAACTTAGCAGCAAGAAATATTTCAGACCTGAAAAATACATTATTCTCCCTAATGATCAAACAATTCTTTGGCAGTTATCTATGGAAAAGGTTGATTATCAGGCTGGTGCAATGGTCATGGGTCTCCTTACAATTTGCTATGTTATCAAATCAAATGTAATTTGGTTTGCAAATAGGTTAAATTTTCTTTTGCCACAGAGGATGCCACATAAATGATTTCAATTCGGGAATTCAAGGCACTGTCATGGAGGCACCTAATAAAAGCAATAGAAAAAGTTAAGCACAGACAAATATAATTATTTCAATTAATCAATGTTTGAGGAGATGATAATGTAGAGATAAGGAAATATTCAGACTTTTGAAAACCATAAGATCATGCACCTTTTCTCCAAATAGTGTTTCAACTATTTTTATATTCTGTAGCTGGAAATATTTATCTTCTGAGAAAGTGTTTGTCTCTCATAGGGTCAAGATGGAAGCACCAACTTAATAGTGTTGTTTTGAGTGTTACATACCATGCTGTGTGTAAAGTTTCTATAAAGTCTGAATAAAAACGTATTAACATGATCATCTCTGAAATGTTTTCAACATTCTCAACTTCCAAGTGCTTCTGATATTTATTTTTCTCTCACACTATGTACTAGGAAAACTCACTGAAGGCAAATGTGCTAGATTCATTTCTGTTTCTGTGGTAAAATATTCCCTGATAAAAAGCAACATTGGTTGTAGGGTCATTTGGCTTAAAATTTCAAGTTCTAATTCTTTATTTGGAAGAAGTCAAGGAAGGAGACTACAATATCACATCCACAGTCAAGAACAGAGAGAATAAATACAGGCAGGCTCCTCGCTTGCTTGCTTTGAGCTAGCTTAATCCTCTCTTACACTATTCAGGACCATCCAATTGGGGAATGGTGGCACCCAAATTGAACTGAGACATCCTACATAAATTAACAATCAAAATAATTCCCAAACACATGCTCATGTAGGCGTTTATTTTTCAAAGCCTACTTTAATAAGGGTTGTTAAACACTTTAACCTCCCTTAGAGCTCACTGACCAAAGGTCAAGGAGGGAGATGGCTAATAGGTCAAGGGGGATGTGGGCCTTTTTAGAAGTAGTTCTTTGGGATGATTCTAATCTTCACTGTCAGCAGTCCAGTACACTAGCAAAACAGTAAACATGAATCAGTAGCAGTGGCTTGATCCAGAAGAAATCACGAGGCTCTGGTGATAGGCATAAGTCCGCCGAAGTGGCAAGAAGCAGGAGAAACACCATCATAAAGTCTTTTGGTGCATTTCTCTCTGCAAAGTCAAGACAAGAAAAGATAAGAGAAGAAAGCAAGGTGAACCAATGCAAGTACATTTTCAGTAAAGACCATCAAGGAAGCCCAGTGAAGACCAGCAAGGGGAACCAATACCAATAAGTATACTCCACTGTTTGTTGGGGTATACTGATACTGGTTTGAAACATCCTATGTCCTCTCAAGTGTCATCTCCAGTAAAACATCATATGCCTTTTCACCAGGCAGCATCCAGAAAAACACCTTATGTTTGTTCTTAACAAAACATCCTCTCATAAAACAGCTTCCAGAAAAAGATCACATGACACAAATGAGTCTCTAATGAAACCAGAAATTCCCACCTCATGCTCAACTTGATAGATAATTACTCATTAAAACTCTTTTCCAAGAAGGTTCTGGGTGATGTCAAGTTGAGAGTTAAAACTAACCAGCACATCAGAAAAGAAAATATTTTACACAGGATGATTTTGTGTCAAAGTTCAACGTGTTCTAACTCCATAGATGAACACCTATGAGAAGTGTACACCTTACTTAGGGAATGGACACCTCTGGGATAAGGCTTCAGAAGTGACCTGAAGGATGAAAATAGCTTTCTAGAACCAAGCCATGTCTGGCCCATGGGAAAAGATAAATGTAATCTGGGAGTTGAATATTCTACTGATATTTCATGATGTGAAAGCACATCACAGGCTAGAAGCTCAATGGTGTTATAGAGCAGCTGGGCAGATAAGAGCTTGGGAGAAAACATGACATCTTAAAAGGAGGCATCTTATATTCCATGACAGAGATATAATCACTGCAGCATGGAGAAGTAACCAGCTAAGGCAGCTTTTTGATCTATGTAATATCCTTTATAGTTACTGTTTTCTATTGCAGTTCTTTAGCAGGACAAAAATTAGTTTTTCCTTATTAACTCATGAAATAAACATTTCAGTCAAAAACTTAAAAATGGCTGCAAAGCTCTTGATAATTACTAAAATACCACTGATTAGATCCTGGTGTTTCTTCTGGGTATTGACTTGTGTCCAGGATTATGAAATGCTAATAATGGCAGAAGTGTGTTCTTTAAATAATTCAATTCAGCCAAGTATCTTTTATGTGAATAGATTAATTCTCTCATTTTATCACTTTAAAAGTGATCCTCATATTAAAAAAAAAAAAAAAAAAAAGCCGAATTCAATAAAACCGAATTTTGGAAAGATAAAGAGAGATAGGATATATGGAATTAAATTACACTGAGAAGCAGAATGGCTGACTTAACACTGCCAAATGGAGGCTTTGAACTGAAAAGAAGTTAAATAAGAAATAAGGATGCCACAGATAAGCAATGGTGTGCTCTGAGTAGTTTACCTAGCTATATCCAAGATACAATCCACTGAATAATTGTTCTGAGGAACAAGATTACCCCCTACCTACTTCATTCATTTTATGGATATCAGTCCTCTCAGATGTAAGAGTTAAGCTGAGTGCTCCAAATATTGTTCTGGAATGTCTATTATTTACATCATATTATATTATTTATTGTGGTTGAAATTAAACTTAGTATTAATTAGTACATTCTATTTTGTTCGTTTTTGTTTTTTTTTGTTCTTTGGTTTTTCAGGACAGGGTTTCTCTGTATAGCCCTGGCTGTCCTGGAACTCACTCTGTAGACCAGGCTGGCCTCGAACTCGGAAATCCGCCTGTCTCTGCCTCCCAAGTGCTGGGATTAAAGGCGTGCACCACCACTGCCCGGCTCTAGAACAACATTTTATATCTGGATGTTTTAACTTAATTTATTTTGTAGCATCCATCTATGTTCACTAATGTAGTTCTATTTCTTCCATTTTCAGTATTAAATAGCATTATTTGTTTCATTCTACCTTAATTTATTAATACTGATGTTGTTTACATAAACATTATGTTTTAAAAATATCAGCGTAATGGGAAAGTTTTCTTAAAACAACTTTCAAAAAATTTAAACTCTGGATACACGTCCTTATTAATTCCCATTTGGTTGGTTACAGGATTATAATATAATGGATTGTTACTATCAGGTTTAAGTCACATTTTAAGTTATATGTAAAGAAATTTCAAATATTATCTAAAGTTGAAAATCTCATACTGTGAGATCTGACCAGATAATCAGAAATAGTGAGATTGGATACTCCCTAAGATATCTGATGCATAAAGTGGAGGCTTTGTTGGTCCTCCATTAATAAAGATCCATGTTCAGAGTAACTTATGATATCATCTAACTCCAGAACATATAGTCGCAAGCAACTATGTATTCTACCCATCAGAAAGGAATCCTGAGGAGATTGCTGGCCTGAGTGATTTAATCCAGGTTGTCACTTGGATTTTTATCATGTGCTTCTCTAAAAACATGGTTTCCTAGTGCAGTTCCATAAGAGTATATTTGTAAATGTACCTTAGAATACAATCAGTAAATGTTCAAGAGACAGAGCTAAATAACTCTCACAGTAATTAACTCCTCAAATCATTATTAACTGTGCATAAAAGAACAACCACCTGGCCCAGGAGAAAGAAGAGCTCAGCACCAAACCATTCATCTCTATGCCATGATTTCTTCTCAGTTTCTCAGTACTCTCAGATAGCCCTTTACTTACTTACTTTCAGCATATAACAGAATAGAATAATATTTTCACTGACACCAGTTTCTTGGCATAACATGAAGGCAATATTTTTAAAGTGAGAAATATCAGATAAGTAATGATTTCAATGGCTAATTAATATACTGTCTCTTTTTTGTGTTTCATTTTCTTTAGGTGCCAATGGACTCTTTGGATCATATACACATGCTGAAAAACTATCCAGTTCCCATGTCTGGAGCATCTTCAAATGTCTGGCTAATGTTGAAGTGCATAAAGATCATGCAGCTGTCTTAGAGGCAAGAATGAGAGAGGGCAACTAGCTTTGCTCTTCAAATATCTATCGATAGATATACATCTATCTATCTATCTACCTATCTATCTATCTATCTATCTATCTATCTATCTATCTATCTATGTATATGTAACTACGAAAGGAAGAAATTTACATGCACGAGCCTCAAGTTGTCTTTTCTGGCATTCCTTGAAAAGCAAATATCCCAACAAGCCAGCTCCTGCACATATTCACATAAACATTTTGAAATGTCATTAAAGTATGGCACCTCAGACAATAAGAAGTTAATTTCTACCCATGAGTTGAAGTAAGCCATTGTTTCTCATTATCTTTCTGAAGCTGTTTTAGATATTTTGTTTATTATTATTTTATTTCAAACATGAAAAAACTCTTTTGCCATTCTAAAATGCTGTTCAGTACTTTCTTGCAATTGGCAGACTTAGTATTTTTGGCTTGACTATTTTTGAGTGATATTGTTGACTATTTTCCATAATAATTTTGGCTTGAGGCTGGGCAGTTAATATTTCTACAGAGGTAAATTTGAAACCATCATTAGTAAGTGTAAATGTTTGAGAGTTTGAAATTGACTTTAATAAAGCTCAATAGTATTTGATTGCTCAGTGCTACACTGACTCTGTCTTCTCCAAGTCAAGACATGAGACCTAAGCAGCCATGATATCACAAGGAGAAAGTGCCTTGGATAGTTGAAGACATTGTAAATATTTTGGAGAAATTAACAAGAAATATCTTATGTCTGTTTCATTTGTATCTAAATAATTTTATTAGATAAGCATGTTGGAATCATCTCCTGGGCTTATTAAATTCCCAGTGACTCTGATTTACTCAGTTTGGAATGAGCTTGAAGTTTGAAGAGGTAACACAGCTGCTGCTGTCTTGGTTCTGAGTTCTTTAATTCAGTTTCCAATGACATTCATCATCTCTCTTCTCTTTAGGTATGTAGTTCGTCATCAGAAGAACTTGAAAAGATGAAATCATTTGTAGGTTGTACTAATGCCACTTCCTTCTTTGCTTTCTATTTTTAAACATTTAACCTATCTAATTTTGTGGGTGTCTCTTCCCTCCTTGCTGCATGATTTCTAGTGTTAAATGCAGGCCATTAGAATTGTAGACAAGTGCCTTTACCTGTAGATCCATCTCTCTGGGCCCTGCTTACTCATTACAGATTGCCTGGACTGTCACCCGTTTCTCAGCATGCCTCTGTGGTTGCCCAGTTCATCACTGTTTCTGTTTATTTTATGTTCTAAGGGATACCTTCAGCCTCTTCCACAATGCTCACAAAATATCACTGATGGTCAGTCATCAATTGTCAATTTGTCTGGACACTGTACTTTTCATTGAACTGCCTTTCTTGTGGTTGTTAAACCAGAAACTAAACCAAAAATGCAAACACTTCTGACTTTAAGTTTCAGGAAAATGCTTTCCTCGGCATTTAACACAGTCGAAAGAGGAATGAGGCTCCAGTTAAAGTCTAGCAGCAAATTTTAATTTTTGTTCTTGTTCAATGTCTACTATGATTATTAAGGCTTTGAGAAGGAAATAGTTTCTAGATAAACTATTTCAAGTCTTCCTCCATCGCTTGATACTAAAACCCTGAAGACTGAAAATAACTTATATCTATATTAACTGATTTCTTACATATAATTTAAGTACTGCCATGTGTTAATTAGGACTATTTTATGCTAATTATTTTGTATTTTATTGTTTTTTTTTCATATGAGCATGTGTGTTTCTTGACTCTGTATATGTGTGTGTGTATGTGTGTGTGTGTGAGAGAGAGAGAGAGAGACAGAGACACAGAGATACACACAGAGAGAATATGTGTAATGTACAGTTGCATGTATGCAGAGGCATGAGATTGAAGTCAGGAATCTTGCTTCATCACTCTATATTATTTGAGAGGCAGGTTTCCTAACTGAAACAAGAGCTTCTCGTCGGTGCCTGCTGAGTGATAGAATTGTGTGGGTGACAATGCCCACCCAATATTTATGTGTATGTGGATTCTGGGCATCTGATATTGTTTCTTATTATATCAAGTATTTTACCCAAAGGAGCCACCCTCCTGGCCCCTTGCTGTACAAAATCTTTGAAAGACAATAACTTCTACAAAATAAAAGACCAGTATATTGGGAAGCTGACAATTCATAATAATTTTCAGAACTATAAAAGCTCTAAGATATTGATACTTATGCAATTATCTCAAATTTTATGTGAGGTGTATATATGAATAGCCACACCAATAAATAGACTATCAGTCTTTATTTTTATGAGGATATTCACTTTAATGTATTTTTTTTTTTATGTTTACAGTCACTGACAATGTAATTGATAGTCTGACTGGATATGTTGAAATTCAGATATCCCACAAATGATTATTTCCATTTATTGTGCTTTAGGAAACCTCAGCTCTCAAGAGCTGCTATTTATTATGTCTGTTCTTCTCACATATTCTGTTGATTGTCTATGCAAATTATGAGAATAAAGCTTTGCACACAGTTGTTAGCCATGCATGTTTTATGACACTATTAATGCATCTGTGTGCATCTAAAATGGTACATTGGCCAAAAAAAATGATTCAGTACTGTGTGTTTTACAAACTGAGACTAATTACTTAACTGAAGGGATTAGAATCATCTAGGCATCTGGGAGCACATCCTGATTTGTTTTCATGCCTTTCTAATTTTATTATAACACATTTTATGCAAACAAATGACCTTAAAATAGCACATCTCAAATTTAATGCAATTATGTGCTTATTTTTTGATATATAAATTGGGATTACTAAAAAGGCTAAACAACGTATTGTACTTTTATGGGGCACATTTTTGTCACATTAAAATAAAACTGAGTTGTGGACTTGCGCATTATTCAACATTTTGTCAAAGTTTTATATGCCTGTACTCATTATAGAAATGTGAAGGGTCACCTTCTGTCTCTTGTGAATGGACCTCAGGGAAGAGATAATGAATTTCACTTAGTCACTTGCAGAGCTATTAGCAAGTTTTCATGGTGCTCACAGGTAGATCAGCCTTGAATTTTGAAGCAGTGAAATCCATTATATGCTTCCATGCAAATATAATTATAGTTTTTATGCTTTCTCAACAATGTGCCCCCTAGATTTAGAAATATTAAACTAGAATATTCTTATATATGAAGAAGTTTTAACATTGATAAGATTTGAAAGGAAAAGTTTATGTTCCAGTGATACAAACTTGGTGATACAAGTCTATGTCCGTTGCTTTAAGTTCTTAATTTGTGTTTCTGCTTGTTTATTTTTGTGCTGTGGTTATTTTGTTACATAAGTAAGAGGTCAATCTGCAGTAACACAGTACTATGATATATGATTTATTGAGTTACATCATTCATTGCATCTGATATAAAGTTTAATGCTTTGTAAATGATAAATTCTGAGGATTTGGCATCAAATTCAGAGTGCAGGTGGGAAGCAAGCACCATTTCCTGCTAATCCATCTCACTGGCCCAATTTATAAACATCACTTAAAGTCATAATATTCTACTACTAAGTCCATAGGTTCGTGGTTTTCTCATAATATGAAATGCATCTGTCCCATAATGAATTTCCAGAGTCTTTTATCAGTCCAAAAATATTCAGAAGCCTAAAACTGATATCTCCTCTGGGATTGAAGGACAACTCTCAATTTTGAAAACCATAAAACAAAGAATATAAGATACGCACTTTGAATATACAGTTGTTTAGAATAAACACTTCTATTTCAACATGGAGGAATGTGATAAAAATAGGAAATATCAGGTCAGGGCAAGACATGAACTGAACATAAATAACAAAAGCTTCTTTATCTTTATGTCTGACATTTGGTAGAATCATCTGATGCCTACAAACCTGGAACATCATTACCTCTCTAGTTACACTGCTACATCACATGCAACCTGCCCCTTAGACTCACTCCATTCCATGTACAGGGCTTTCCTTGGCTGATATTACTCAGCCTTGGTGTTTTGGACATTCCTAGTTCTCCATTCAAATTTAGATGTCACTGGCACAGTTCTACCCAATGATTTCTCAAGGCCTCCTTCCTGGGAATCCAACAGTGACATGCACTGACTATCCTCAGTAGCTTCCTAGAACTCTTGAATAAGCTTTCATGACCCTGTACTTTTTGCAAATTGGATACATAAAAACCCAGGTAGAAGTCTTGTTCTGCAGTCAGTCCAAGATTTAGTATAGCTAGTTTCTACCACAAAGCTATAGTATACTTTATGTGTCTTGGTGTCTGAACAAGGGAAACAACCCTGAAGGTAGCTTTTACAGTCAAGGAAACTTGTCAGTACCACTTTCAATTTAGGCATTGTTCTCTTTCCAGTGAACGATGGTCTCACAAGATACAGGTTCCAATAGGGAAGGAAATCTTACTATCGTGGTATTTTTCTATTGCCCCAGTGCAAAGATCTAGGTTTCTATTGAATGATGATGATTACTCTAAACATTATTGCTACATCCACAGCCCCATCCATCACTGCATCTTCAAGCTCGCTTAAACTATTTTCCACTTGTTACTCTCAGAGTAAAGCTGGCAAAGAGCAGTGAGTGGCACCATATCACAGCCCGCACATTATCTTGTCTTGAAATATTGTCCACTAAGCAAATCAGGTCATTAATTTAGAATTCAGTTTCACTTAAGTTTTGCAGACACTTATATAAGGACCACAACTGTTTGCCAGAATGAAGAACAAATAGGATCCATTCCAATACCTAATGAAGCCCATGTTTCTCTCTCCAACCTCATGAGCCTTGCCTTTACTATCTGTGTATCTCTCAACATTATGGTCTTCTATGCTCATACCAGAGTGGTCCATAAGCTTTGATACTCTAACACTTCACCAGCACACACCACCATTCTCTTCCTTATTTGTCCATTAAAAAGCTTTCAAAGGCCTACAAACCACATGGTCAAGTTAATCAAACAGAAGGCCCATTCCTGGTACCAATTCTCTGCATTAATTACTTGTTCTTTGATGTGATAAAGTACTTTACAAAAGTAACC